>SNQJ01S0048677.1:12401-29041 GCA_010110895.2 Picea sitchensis
TGTTGCCATATGGATCCATTATCGTCTCAAGTGCTCGCTCAGGTGTCTTCTCTTTTGCCACTCGCTCTTTTCAAATGCTTGAATCATACTCCTTATGAATTAAGTTATTTCCCCTTCACATGAAAAGGATGAAGTGGATCGACTCTAAGGAAGAAATTGAATTTAAGTCACTGTAAGTAGCTCTACTTTACTCACCCAAAAATTGAATAATTGAGTCTACTTTACTAACCCAGAAATTGAATAATTGAGTAGTGTACATTAAGACTTTGTTTTAACTTTCAAAGTTAAAAATTCAATTATTAAGTAAATAAATTTATTTATTTATTATATATTTGGTTAGTTATGATTTGTTTGTTTTTAAATTTTTTTGAATTAATCTTTTTTTTTAACAAGAACTCGAAAAATTTATATTAAAAAGTGTGCATAAATCCATTGTAGTATAAAAAAGGGGCTATGATTGATCTTTAAGAGATAGAAGCTTTGAAGATTGGGATTGCTAATACAAAATTTGTGTCCATTGAGTTTCCACCTTCCCTAGCTATATCATATCTATTGCATTTCAAAGAATACAGTCTATAGAAAACTCTGTTTATAACGTAAAACAAAACATGACACTTGAATTTTTATCTTCGAATGTCTGGTTCCTTTTTTATCTTCGAATGTCCATGCTGCTCCCAAATTGAATCTGGAAAGGGCTTGTTGAGACCCGGGATTTGATTTACTGTGGATGAAGTTACATTTTAGTTACATTTTTAGAAGCTCCTTGGTGCTTGCTCGGGTACTCGGCTATTGGTGACTTCTTTCCATCTAATCCATTCAACTTTGCATAATCTTCGAACTACTGCGTTGCTCTTCGATTTGTCTCCTTTGAGCAAATATTTTGTCTTCCAGCCTCTGAATTAGATGCATATGCTGAGAGAGGGTCTCAAGCTCGAAGTTTAATGTAGAGCTGAGTGCTCCCATGTGAATTCACAACCTTTGACACCATGCACACTCTATCTCAGTGTCTGACTGGTCAATTCCAATGAGTAAACCCTTCACTCTTTGTGCATTCGTGATCCTTGGCGCATTGTGGTTCTTCTGTCGATTGTCCATGATGCTGGGAGGGACCCAATTCTAGGCTGGTCTTCTTGAGGTCTAATAATCTGATATTGGAAGTGGTAGGTCCCAGCATAGGCCACGAAGCGAAGGTCTGGGCAAAGCAACCGATAGGCGATGTGTGAGGAAATGGGAGAGGCAATGGAGACAAAGGGGTTTCTCGAAAACTCTGAAGAGAGTCTCTCTGAAGCGCAAACAATGCTAAACAAACAAGGTAGTTCAGGGAGAATGTAGGGTGCAAATGGCTCGGCATAAAATCAAAGAAAATTCGCCACAAGAAGGATGCTTCTTGCTGAGATAATTCACCCTATGTCACATTCAGTGCCAAATTCGTGTCAATCAGATAAATCACAAACTCTTCCCAGGGTGTTGTACTTGGGCCCTTCAAATCTCCAAGCCAAGGACTCAAACCATCATCACCCTCACAATTCCACTTCACTTCAGAACTGTGGCATGCTCGACACATCTACATCATAGCCTTCGACCATCGATTACCCACAAACACAACTGAGTGGACAAGCAAACCACCCCATGCCATAATGGAATCATCATACTAGATCTCGTTATTACGGTTTGTCCTTGGCCGATGAGGCCCAATCTTTTCACCTGTAAGATGCTTCCTCCACCTTTCACGATTCACGCTAGAGTTTTTATCAAATTTGAATCAAAAAATTTATAATAAAGGAAGTGGGTTCAATTTATTGATTAACTTATTTGTTAGTTATGATTTGTTTGTTTTTAAAAATTTTAAAATTATTATAAAATATATCAAAAGTTATTAATATATATTTTTTATATTTTTATATAACCCAATATTGAAATATTGGGTATGGAGTTTTTATCAAATTTGAATAAAAAAATTTATAATAAAGGAAGTGGGTTCAATTTATTGATTAACTTATTTGTTAGTTATGATTTGTTTGTTTTTTTTAATTTTTAAATTATTATAAAATAGATCAAAATTGATTAATATATATATATTTTTTATATAATTCCAGATATAAATATTGGGTATGGAGTTTTTATCGAATTTGAATCAAAATTTTTATAATAAAGGAAGTGGGTTCAATTTATTTTTTGTTTTTAATTATGTTGAAGGCATTATTTTAAGGGGATAGATCTTGCTAAGAAAATTGAAGAGAAGATATTATTTACATACAAAATTGAATTACATTTTATTAAACCAACACACATATTTAAATACATAAAAATTTATCTCAACAATATAACAAAGTTATGAAGGAATCTCTCAACCACACACATAAACAAGATCTAATAGTTGGATATCTTCTCACAACCAACTAGATCTAACAAACCGAAACCAATCTCTAAAGTAAGCATTAATTCTAACACCCTCCCTTAACACTTATATCACAAATAACAATATTGAAATCACATAAAAATATTTTTGAACTTTGATCTTTGTCTGGTTTGGTCTTCATTAGCATTTCTACCCACTTTGAAATCGTCTTTCTCAACCATCAACTTTGAGATACCACTTGATCCATTTAAGATACAATTGTTTTTTATCATCAATAACAAAGACGATTCATGACATACCCCGAAGAATAGTCTAGATACTGAATCATTCTATTGGCATACTTCTATTTGTCGAAGTACATGGTGTATGTTCCAGTTATCTAGGAAAATATATTGATTGAACTTTTTCACATATACAAACACACATAGATAACCTGTAATTGTTGTTCTTGTAGTCAGTCATACAACATGATCTTTTTCACATATACAAACACACATAGATAACTTGTAATAGTTGTTCTTGTAGTCAATCATACAACTTGATCTTTTTCACATATACAAACACACATAAATAACCTGTAATTGTTGTTCTTGGAGCACCAAAGGAAAAAAAGAAGCATTGGCTTATAACAAACTATAGGCATAATCAAATCAGTGATATGTTATTACTAACCACTAACTTAAATTATGTTACTCTATTACATGAGTTGTTCTTCATCATATAATTTTACAAACAAAATAACGCTAATATAGGCTTACATTAATTCACAAATTTTCTACTCCAATAAAGTAAAATGGACACGATTGTGTCCATAAGGATTGATTTTTTCATGGGCATATAAGATTCCACAACTTCAACATTAATTTCATCTGAAGTTGAGATTGGAGAATTATGAGCATATTGTTCGTTGAGCATAAGTGAAGAGATTGTTGGTCATCCATGGATATTTCACCAATGCTTTGAAAGATATGAGCTTAAAAAGGAGTTATATGACTATATAATCAAACCCAAACAGACTCAAATCATGTCTAGAAGAAATTCCCCAAATAAACTTTACTAAAAAAAAACTGTGTTTTAAATGCTCTGTTTTCAAATAAAATTCTACAACAAGTTATAGAGACAACCCTAGTTTTATATCAAAACAAACTTCATAAAATCACAACAGAGTGCATCTATTACAAAAATACTACAACAAAACAAATGAGGAACTCTCTGTGACATGAAAAACTACAGAAAATAAAGGAGCACCTCTCTCTTTACAAAATTCTACACCAAAATGATCACAACCTTCTTTTTTTACAAAAACCAAGTCTTTAAATAATGCCCAACACCTCTGTTGAGGAGTTACTATTGAAGGAAAATCTCCCTGCAGACAGGTAGATCTCCTCTTGAGATCTAGACTCTTAACTCTTAAGACAGAAGATGCTTATCATGGGCACTGACTTCCTTTTAGATCTAGATAAACTAATGTATGAGGAGGAAGGAGAAAAGAAGTACCTTTTACCAATGTTTGTCCCTACACAGTCTGAGTTGAGCTTCAATCTTGAACTCCTCGATAAGCCCTGTAGACAAACAAAAGTACAAACAACTTCCTACTCTATTGATATTAGCTTGGAATAGATCTATCTATTAGAGACGAATTCATGTGAGATCAAACACATAATTGAAAGAAACAGGCCAAGCATATTATATTAATGAGAACAACAATGAAGAAAACTTACAACCATAGATGTGAGTGTAGCAGCTTCATCAAGTTCCCCTTGTCCAAACCCTTGTTTAAACAGTCCACACACAGAATGTTGATGCTCCATATGACATACCACTCATGAGNGAGAAGGAGAAAACATTCATCATTTTAGATGCACAATGTCCCAAAAATGCCCGAAAACATGCAATTCCGCTACTTCAAATGCAATCTAGTTTCACTACCTAAAATCAAGAATGAATATATGTTATTTGTTTGATTATTATGTATACATAAAGTAAACACAAAACCTTCAATGCTCCATTACTTTCAATCAGGAGAAAGAGTCCTATGCAGATGCAAAAGACATGAAGAAAAAGANGAAAGAAAAAAAAAAAAACTTGGTCTAAAAAGAAATCAATCAAGGATCCTAAAACCAACAAGCATCCAAGGAGTGCAATAAAATGCAGAGAAGAATCCAAAAAGAGGCAGGGAGAAAGAGAAAATACCCAAATTGTCCAGACAAAACAAGCAGCTAGAAAGAGCAATTTTCACATTTCTGAAAAGGGTTTCAAGCTCCAATCAAGACAAGAGGGAGTGATAAGAATAAAAAACCAATCCAAAGAACTTCACAAACCATTCACAAAGACTGGGTAAAGATTTCCACAAAACAGGTTGCAAAAAACTAATGAGAAAAAGGCAGAAAACCCCAAGAAGGAGGCTGGCGCTCCCCCAAAAGGGTACAAAAAGAGTTATAACGCTCTGTCTAAGGCCTTTAGGGAGTGTTGGGGCTCTGATGTCAAGGGCAGGGGGTGCCAAGCTTCCCACAAGCTCAGAAAAAGAGCAGAAAAATTGCAAAACATTCACCCAGAATGCATAAAAATTGGTGAAAATGTAAGTGAAGATGGGAGAAGGCTAATGGATCATAAAAAAATAGAAAAAGTGATATGAAATGTGGTAAAAGGGCAGGGAAAAACCAAGGAAAGACAATAGGATTCCTTCCCCAGTGGATTCGCCAATTTCTGTTGAAGGAAAATCTCCCTGCGGACAGGTAGATCTCCTCTTGAGATCTAGACTCTTAACTCTTAAGACAAAAGATCCTTATCATGGACACTGACTTCATTTTATATCTAGATAAACTAATGTATGAGGAGGAAGGAGAAAAGAAGTACCTTTTACCAATGTTTGTCCCTGCACAGTCCGAGTTGAGCTCCAATCTTGAACTCCTCGATAAGCCCTGTAAACAAACAAAAGTACAAACAACTTCCTACTCTATTGATATTAGCTCGGAATAGATCTATCTATTAGAGACAAATTCATGTGAGATCAAACACAGAATTGAAAGAAACAGGCCAAGCATATTATATTAATGAGAACAACAATGAAGAAAACTTACAACCATAGATGTGAGTGTAGCAGCTTCATCAAGTTCCCCTTGTCCAAACCCTTGTTTAAACAGTCCACACACATAATGTTGATGCTCCAGATGACATACCACTCATGAGATCATAAGTTTGGTATAATTCTCAATCTCCATTCCCCCTCCTCCATGGAAACCCCTCATTATATAGGATTTGGAGGTTTAACCACCATGGAGAAGATCTCTCATCAGATCCACTAAGAAAGGGATCTCTAAGATATTTAGGTAGAAAATATCTCTTAAGGATTTTGGGGAGGAAATATCTCTCAAGGATTTTAAGGAGGAAATATTTCAACCATCCATGAGATCCTCCACCTTCCCTAAAAAATGGGAAACCAAATGTGAGGTGGATCCTCACACTTAATTACTTTCTTTTTCATGAATATTAATAATAATTCACGTGCACTTGATTCTCACACTTAATCCATTTATTTTCCATGAATATTAATAATAATTCATGTATACTTGGTATTTCTTTGCCTTCATGTAATATATCGCTCCTCCACATTGACTAGGGATTGTGACATAGGTTATTCCATGGTGGCAAGGTGCATGCGACACTTATATGACACTTTACGACACTTAGGGTGAGGTACCTAGGTGTGCAAATTTCATGTGTAACAGTTACGCAACAAAAAAAACATGGTAGAGGTTTATCAACAAGTGGCAGAGTTAGTTTCACAGTTGGAAATGCATTTCGAAAACTTAGCATCACATTTTTCAGTATCCCCCTTGATGTCAAGTTTTTGGATTCCCAACAGTGGTTTGAGTTTCTCCAATCAATCCTTTGGAAGAGCCGTAGTAAAAATGTCGGCAAGTTGATCTTCAGATTTACAAAATTCAAAAGAGAGAAACTTTTGTTGGACAAGCTCTCTAATGAAGTGATGGAAAATGTCAATGTGTTTACTCCTGCTGTGGATTCTTTGTCATAGAGAATGTGCTTTGATTGTCACAATAAACTTTAATAGGTTTACGAATTTCCATGCCCAATTCTTCTAACAATATTTCCATCCAAATGACTTGAGTGCTTGTAGATGATGCTACAATGTACTCCACTTCGTATGTAGAAAGAGCAACTGTTGGTTGTTTTTTGCTACTCCAGAAAATAAGATTTTCTCCAAAAATAAAAGCATATCCTGAAGTACTTTTGCGATCATCCAAGCTACCTTCCCAATCTGCATCTGTGTATGCTACAACATTGAATTTATTAGTAGCATTATAAAACAATCCAAAAAATCTGGTACCACTTACATATCTGAGTATTCTTTTAGTTGCTTGCCAATGAGATTCATGAACCTAGTAACCCGACTTATAGAAAACATAATGTATGGTCTAGTAGTGGTCAGATACATTAAGATGCCAACCATGGATCTATAGAGAGTGGCATCATAGAGAGGAGATTCATCTTCTTTCATCAATTTTCTCCCAACAACAAGAGGAGTACTCACAACTTTACAATTCTGCATGTTAAACGTCCTCAACATGTCTTCAACATATTTGGTTTGGCAAATAGATATACCTACAGTTGTTTTTCTGATTTGCATGCCCATAAAATATTGCATTTCTCCCAAATCAGACATCTCAAATTCTGATTTCATTTATTCTTTAAACTCCTTCACAAGTGATATTGAGGTGCCCATAAATATTAAATCATCTACATACAAGCAGAGAATAATAAAATCTGATCCAATGACCTTTTTGTAGACTACACTTTCAGAAGAACACTTAACAAAATCATGATCATGAAGGTATTTATCAATCCTAGAGTACCAAGATCTAGGAGCTTGTTTAAGACCATAACGTTCATTCTTAAGCCTATACACCTTATCTTCTTTACCTTCAACAATAAAACCTTGAGGTTGTTCAACATAAAATTCTTCCTTTAAATATCCATTTAAGAAAGCAGATTTAACATCCATTTGAGAAACTATTAGTTTTAATTGAGATGCTATGGAAAGAAAAGTTCTTACAGTTTCCATTCTTGCTACAGGAGAAAATTTCTCTTCATAGTCGATGCGTTCTAGTTGCACATACCCCTTTGCAACTAAACATGCTTTGTGTTTTGAAATGCTTCCATCCATATTATATTTCAACTTGTAAATCCACTTTACTCCAATGGAAGACTTTCCATGAGGGAGTTCAACTAACTCCCATGTGCCATTTTTCTATATTTGAAACATTTCATCCTCCATTGCTTGCACCCATGGCTCAACAAAATAAGCTTCTTTAAAATTGAGAGGATCAACATTTGCCGAAGAAACAAGAGAAAAATGATCATTAGCATACCTTGATGTCTCATAAATCTCTTTCAAACTTCTTGTTTTTCTAGGAGGACTAGATGGAGGTGTTGTTTGAGTATCAACTTCAGATCCGGTTGATGGAGAAGATGAAGATGGATTTTATGGAGAACTCCTTGAAGGTGAGCCTGCATTTCTTACAACAAAGGGCTGTAAAGATTGATCATTGTTATCAAAAATCAAATTTTCAATATGTGGGGTAAGCTCTTTATCTTCTCCTTCATTCTTCTAATAAACTTCCCCTTTATCAAAGATCACATCTCTACTAACATAAAGTTTATTAGTAAGTGGATCAAAACACATGTAAGCCTTGATTTCTTCTGAATATCCAATGAAAATACATTTCACTGATTTTCCATCTAATTTATGTTTTGGTTGCGTAGGAATGTGAAAAAAGAATGCATACCCAAAAAATTTCAGATGAGAAATAGTTGGTTTTCTACAAAACCAAGCTTCATAAGGAGTATAATTTTTTACCATTTTTGTAGGAATTCTGTTGAGGATATATGTAGTTGTATGGAGTGCATCTTCCCAATACATGTTTGACAAACTCTTTTCTTTTAGCATACATCTAGCCATCTCTACAATTGTTATGTTTTTTCTCTTTGCTACTCCATTTTGTTGAGGAGTATATGCAATAGTTAACTCCTTCTTGATTCCATGTAAATTGAAAAATTCTTTGAATTCATCAAAGGTGAATTCTCCACCTTGATCAGTTCTCAAGACTTTCAAGTAGTATCCTGATTGCTTCTCAACAAGTGCTTTAAATTTTTGAAAAAAGCTAAAAGCTTGAGACTTCTCACTTAGAAAATAAACCCACGACATTCTTGAAAATTCATTGGCAAAAAGAAAGAAATATTTGTTTTCTGCAAGGGACAAAGTTTGCATTGGGCAACAAATATCTGTATGTACTAAAGCCAAGGGATCTGCTGCTCTAAATTGATGAAAAGGAAATCTATCTCTATGTTGCTTCCCTATTACACAACCTTCACATAACTTGTTACCAAGATTTATGAAAGACGATAAACCTCTTACTAAATTTTTCTTTTGCAGCATAGAAAGAGATCCAAAATTAAGGTGTCCTAACATTTTGTGCCAAAGCCAATACACATCAACTATGGCCTTCAAACAAGTTACATTTGATTCCATTTTCATCAAAAACATCCTATTTTCTGTCATGGGAACTTCAGCAACTAGGGCAGTATTGTAAAAAATCCGACAAAACCTTCCTTCAAAAACAGTCTTGTAATTTTTAGAGTTTAGCTGCCTTATGCTAATCAAATTGTGCCTTAAACCTGGAACAAGTAAAGTATCTTGTACATACATAAAACCTCCATTCTGTACTTTTATGGCAAGGGTACCTTTACCCATTATATTTGCTTCATTATCATTGCCAAAATTTACTTTTCCCTTCACACTCTCATCTAACTTTACAAACAGAATTTTGTTTCCATTCATATGATTTGAACAACCACTATCTAAATACCATGTAAAATCAACTTTAGCTTCAAGGCAATTACTTGTAAGAAACAGAGTTTGTGAGATTCCACCTTCTTCCTTGTTGAAATTTGCTTGAGAGGTGTCTCTCTTCTTTTTAAAACAATAGCTTTCAAGGTGACCATCTTTATTACAGTAGATGCAATGAAAAATGCCTCTATCATAGCTGTTGCTTCTTCCTCTACCTCTACCTCCTCTAAAAAAATGAGTAGAAGCTTTAGTCATGGCAGTTGAAAGTTGCTTCTTCTTCTCATCAAATTTCAACTTAATTTGAAAATCCTGATCAAAAGGTTCCTCATTCTTTTTCAACCCATCTTCATGAACTTGAAGACTACCAAATAAATCAGTAAGGGTTAGCTGAGATAAATCCCTTGACTCGTCTATAGCAATAGTAATTGGATCAAAAATTTTGGGAAGACTTATTAAAACCTTCTCAACAATCTTCCTATCTTCAAGTATTTCACCATGAGAATGAATAACATTTACAATATTCTGAACTCCAACGATAAAAAATTCAACATTTTCACTTTCTTTCATAGATAGAGACTCAAAATCGCGTCTCAACATCTAGAATTTAACAACCTTCACCTTGACAGAACCTCTATAAGCCTTTTCCAAAGTTTCCCAAGCATTATGGGAAATTCCACAATCTGCAATTTTTGAAAATAGAGAGATATCAACTCTTGTTTGAAGATGAAAGAGAGTCTTAACATCCATTTTCCTATTATCCTTCAATTCTATCTTCTAATCAACTGATAATTCATTATAAGCAACTTGATCAACTGGCATTGTGTACCCTACAAAACAAGCATCCATAAATCTTGTGAGATGAGCAAAGTTCTCATCTTCACACTCCAATACTCATAATTTTCCCCGTAGAAAAGAAGAATTTGGTACTGTACTGAATTGTTATTTTGGGCCATTGTCTCCTCCTTCTTGTTGCTAACAACCACAAACTGCTTTGATACCAAATGAAATATCTGAGATTAAAAAGGAGTTATATGACTATATAATCAAACCCAAACAAACTCTTGTTTAGAAGAAATTCCCCCAAAAAAAATTTACTAAAAAAAAACTCTGTTTCAGATGCTTTGTTTTCAAAATAAAATGCTACAGCAAGTTACAGAGACAACCCTGGTTTTATATCAGAAAAAACTTGATAAAATCACAACAAGAGTGCATCTATTACAAAAAAAACTACGACAAAACAAATGAGCAACTCTCTTTTTACAAAATTCTACACCAAAATGATCACAACCTTCTTTTTTTTACAAAAACTAGGTCTTTAAATAATGCCCAGTAGCTCTGTTAAGGAGTTATGCAGCAAAAAAAAAAAAAAAAAAACGTGGCATAGATTTATCAACAAGTGGCAGAGTTAGTTTCACAGCTGGAAATGCATTTCGAAAACTTAACATCAAGTTTTTCATGCTATTGTTAAACAAATCTCACTACGGTGAAAGCATCACCGATATAACCAAAATCCTTCACTTTTCATGAATGCACATCAAATAAAACAACTAAATAATGTGCATGGAGCTCTGTAATATTAATAATAATGTATGCATAAACATCATCGTTACACAAAAATACATATATATTTTGATCAATACATATATATTTTGCTCGTTGAAGATCAACTATGCATAAGCCACGACGCTGCAACTCGTTGTGATTTTTCCCAAAACATATTTTATTTGTTAATATGCTCTTTACCAATGCCAACAACTTATTTTTCTTCTTCATCGAAAGAGGCTGCAATTGCATAGATAGATAGATTGATGAGATTTTGGGTGACCAATGCCTGCTAAACCCAATCCGTCCGGAGAACATAGGTCAAAGTCGTCCGGAGAACATCGGTCAAAGTCAACGTAGCACACAAGGTGACCAACAACATTAATCCGACTAACAACAATCTATACTGATTTACCCTACATCAAATTAATCTCTGAGTCTTCTCATTTTTTTTTTGAGGTAGCTAATCCTAGAACTGTTTTGATATCAATTTAGAAAATGGAAGAGGAAACATTATTTACACACAAAATTTAATTATATTTTATTAAACCAAACACACATATTTATATATAAATTTTTCCTTATAGTATAACAAACTCAAAATGAATTTTCTTAACCAAACACACATATATAAAATCTAATAGTTGGAGAAGATCTTCTCACAATCAATTAAATCTAACAAACCCAAACCAATCTCTAAAATAAACATTAATTATAACAACCTTAATAATGTACATGTCCATATCCATATGCTCTAGGAATCCATTTGTCTACTGATTTGTACTCATGATTTGATCACACTCGTAGAGGACTTACTTGTGGAGGATTTGTACTCCCATGTTCCATACTGCTACCCAATCTACCTCAAAGATCACACTGGTGGAGGATTTACTTGCGCATATGGGCATTGTGTAGGAGGAGGATCCAAAACTCTCCTATCGAGTGACTCCTTGGGAAAAGACATCAAATGAACACAAAATCCCATTGAATTTGAATGATACCCAAGCAGGTTTTATCGAATCTTCGTCTTCAGAAATGTAAAAGCCTCCTAAGTTCGCAGTCATGGACAAATCCTAGCACGAATGCATGCAATTGAACAAAAATGCTATAGGATTTTACAAAATGAGCAGAAAATATACTTCAAATTTAATTTCAAGTGAGAACAAATCTGCAGTGGTTCTATGAACGCCACGAGAAATCCATAGAGTCAAAATCTCACACTGCTTGCAAAAATGACATCTAAGATCACAGTAGAACAGATGAACCACCTATTATTGTAGAGAGGTTGTTTATAGATCAATTGGTTTGCGGTTTGCAGGGTATTAATATATTATCCGTTCATTCATTGATCCACATGTTTATTGAGTCATAGAAGGCAAAAAGTGTTGAATTTATACAAGAACAAATGCATTTGATATACTTATTAAGTATAAAAAGTTGTATTTTTTATTAAAAAAAATTCAATATCTTATCGTTGCAATGACTACATATCATCAAAAGACGCTTGTTACAATAAACTTTGAATACTCATCGGAAATAACTCTACAATCCAAGAAAAAGTCCCAAAATTAACACACAAGGAACACAAGTCTAATGGACTTAATACATATGTACATAGATGCTTTACAACCAACCTTAAATGTTCACAAGCGCAAAGAAATCACATTTCATAACAGAAGGAACAGCTATCTTGTCATTTAAAATACAAGTGGTTTATCTGAAAATAATTACAATATGCAAAAATGACAAGAGCAAGGATAAAAAACATCTCAATGAATACCTAGATGAAAGAAAAAGAATCTAAAAGAAGGGAAAAGAGAAAGTCACTCAAAAATATCAATGTAATGAGAGGGGGAAGAATGAAGAAGTTCAAGAAGAAGGGCATTTTATGTGCGAGAATTGTTGTTATGGGGAAGCACTTTTAGCGTTCAAGACCACAAAGAAATATGTGATGGGCATGAGGTTACGTGATTGATTGCTTCTATGACATCTTGCATGCTTATCATGTGAGCTTGGATGTTGGCTATGAGGTCTCTTCTTACTAGTGTTAGAGTGTTGGAAGTAAGAGGTAATTGACTCATTGAATGTCGGTTCAAGGCATTGGCATCTAGTAAGTCAACTACGAAGATCAAACATACCTGGAGGAAGAGGGCTAAGCATATCTAGTTCTCATAAGCCATGAGTCTCTAGAGAGAACCAAGTGAATCTATGAAGTGTCAAAAGAACCGCCATTTATTCTCATAGTAAGGAGAGCTTGCACACAAAATGGTCCTTAGTATTAGGCTCTAAGGAGTTAATTTTGCAAATGTTTTGATCCCAAGGAATATAATGATTTGTCTCAATGCAATGATAATAGTGGGAAAAAACTCTTATTTGGGTGAGAAGGACCCTCTCATTACAAGGTAACTAGATTTTAGTGTCCCTGGGGCCTTGGATGAGCCATGCTTATGTCAGTATGCAACTTTGAGCAGTGTTGAAGTTTGGAAAAGAACAGTTCTCTAGGCTCAAACTATATAGACCAAATAAATTCTATATAAATCTCGGTGAGAATACCTTTGTTTATCTCACCTTCAACAAAATAAAGAACATCTAATTAAAATATATATGTCAGGTGGTATGTTAATATCAATATCAATAAGATGAAGTAATGAATAGGCTCTCACATACCAACAGCGATAGTGACAAATCAATGGTCAATTACTTTTATCAAATCTAAATCTAGTCTGATTTAAATTATATCCCCGAATTTGACTTAATTGTCAGGCGTAAGTTCCATGTCCCTTCCTGCTCACAAAACAATCTCAATTTTCAAAGTCAATCAATCGCCGCCATACTTGCAACGCGTTCGACTTCCGCGTTGAATGAATCCCCGAATTTGACTTAATTGTCAGGCATAAGTTCCATGTCCCTTCCTGCTCACTAAAGAATCTCAATTTTCAAAGTCAATCAATCGCCGCCATACTTGCAACGCGTTCGACTTCCGCGTTGAATGAATCCCCGAATTTGACTTAATTGTCAGGCGTAAGTTTCATGTCCCTTCCTGCTCACTAAACAATCTCAATTTTCAAAGTCAATCAATCGCCGCCATACTTGCAACGGGCGTTCAACTTCCTCGTTGAATTCAAAGATTTTCATTGAAATAGAAAATGGGAGCCCTCTGGTTTTGCGTTTCTCATCTTCTTTACCAATAGGTATTGGAATTAGTAAGCGAGCAGCACATTGAGCAAATATAATGGGGCACAGTAATGTAATGGCCTTACTTCTCTGCTTATATTTAGTTGTTCTCTCATTACTGGGTTCGCCCGTGAGAACAGAAGCTCGAATGCGTGCGGCCTTTTCTTCTTCGTCTGATATTGATAACGATCACTATTCTCCACCACCGACAGGTTTGAAGATATTCAGTTCCAACGCGAAATCATATTAGTTTTCCTGCATCTTCCAACAATGTCTTTCTAGATCTCCCTTAATGATTTTTGATATGAATTGTTTACTTGCAGAAGAGGGATCAAGGGGAGGTTGGAAGAGAACAATAACTCCCCATAGGCGTCCACCACTTGTCCCGAGATCTCCCGTGGGAGGCGCTAATAAACCTTATGTCCAGCCGCCTCCACCGATAGAAATATAGGTTTGATTTCGGTTAAGGATTGAGTATTCCAACATGTGTTAAGGATTTATATCATGTTATTATCTTTGCTTCTTACTCTCGCGTGGGCGATACCTTTGCTTATGGATTTCAATATCGAACCTGGGAAAGTTCGTTTGTATGAGGTTTAGAACTTTCAGTAATAAAAAATAGATATCCATGGTGGCTTTCAAGTTCGATGTGTATAATAGCTTTCAAGTTCTATGTTTTTCTTCTTTCAATTTCTATGTTAAAAGATAAATGGCATATAAGTTTTTTATATCCTTTGTTTGGAAGGGATAAACCGTAACCCTGGTCATATTAAAGTTGTAAAAGAGCTTTCAAGTTCTATGTTAAAAAACATTTAACATAGATAAATGGTATCTAAGTTTTTCTGTGGAAAGCTATAAATCCTAAACCTCGTCATATTAAAGTTGTAAATTTTAAAGTTTAAAAATGTTTTTAAAAAATAAATGTATGATGTAGGTTATATATATATAATGCACATTTTATAAAATCACTTGTGATCATATAAGCATGATTAATTAACCATGAGGATGAAAGGTTGTGTTTCTTGTGACATTTAATTATCATTATTATTATTAATTAGGATTTAATGTAATTTACATATTTATGTATGTTGTATTGCATTTATTTATGGATTTTTTTATCCTCAAGTATGGTCTAAAAAAGTTTATGTTTTTGTTCTTTTTTATAATGCTTCCGCTTCATGTTTTCTCTTGGTTGTTGTTTTGGTTGAAGAGAGTAAATAGTATTATTTTAAAAGTATTGTATATAACTCTTATATTAATTTGTATATAACTCTTATATTAACTCTTATAGTCTTCTCCAGACCTAAGCCATTAATATAGTAAGTTGGCACTCTAAACCTCATTATTAAATGAAGGGAGGTCATTATTGTTGGACAAGAAGAGGATAGTTTCCTTGTGCAAGAAGAATGGTGGCCATAAGGTGTAATGGCAGTGGGAAGCTTGGTACAGAGGTCATGTCGGGCCTCAACAATATCCTCCCACTCGGATGAGGTTGGATCCATCTCACCATTGCGCTCCATCAACCAGGATGCTCTGAGCACTAGATTTGCATCCAGGCGGCTCTTATTGGTTTCTCCCTACGCATCAACAACCTTTCTGACCTTGCCATGCCAAGGGAAAGATCAAAACTGCGGCGCGACCCTGGCTGGTATTGTTTTGTTGCTAGACAACGAAGGGTTTAGAGATTGGAGTGTGCTTTGTCCATTGCCCGAACTCAGCGACACGAGAAACCCAGAATGCCGCCAATGACATACGTTGAGGAGGATATTCAAGAGGAACCTATCCAGGTTCCTCCAGAATCCCTCCTCTTCACAGTGCCACATAATTGGCAACCCCCCAACCATATCAGAGCAAGCACAAGAAGCCAAGGAAGAGGCCACGTGCATAATTGAGGAGGAATTCCCAAAGAAATTCCTCCATTTGGACCCTTATCCATGTTTTGGACTTTAACATTTGGAAACTTATGTAGTTCAACGAGATCTGTTATTTTTTCTTTATCGATCATTGTTTCTTTGTTGTCAAGTCGTTCTATCATTTTTTATTGTATCTTCTTCTCATTTTTGTGTAAGTAAGTTTTGACTATGATTCCTCCGGTGAGAAATTTCATCATCTTTCTCTCTAAGTAATTTGTTCAAATTTATCAATTTTACTTTTGATTCTTTGTGATTTTGTTATCGATTCTAATCTAGATTGGTTGAGAGAGAAAAATGTTATGAATTAATTTCCCACAACATTATTTTCTTGCTTAGGTACTCGAATACTATGCACATTTTTATCAAAATCCATGCTTAATATTAAAATTAAAATACCAAGTACTACTATAATAAGGGTTTGTAGTTGTTCCCTATTGCATTTTTTTGAAAATAAATGAAGTACGGATGATGAATAATTGTTGTACAGATGAAATAATTTACGGATGATGAATTACAAATATCCATGAATATAGTGCCTTTCAAGATATCCATGATTTTTGTCAACTTTGTGCCAATGCTACATCAACTTTGCGTTGTCATTTTCAATGCATACTCTACAATGCATCTCTTTAGTGATGATTAATACAATGCATAAATATTTATTGTGTGAGTTTAGCATCATGTTGCATTATATAGCATTGCAAAAAAAATATTAGGGAGTCACTTTTGCATTGTGTTTGCATCATAAACATGTTTTTTTTGTGTTGTATTAGCATCCTAGTGC
>SNQJ01S0048677.1:31658-53252 GCA_010110895.2 Picea sitchensis
CCAATTGTATTAAAAATAAGGAAAACACTATTTCAAATAGTATTAAGGTGCCTAGTTAGAATCAAGGAAACCTATGATTTTAATTTTACACCGAGCATTGATTTCTACTATTAAGCCACCAAGCCCAAAATCTTGAGAAGATAAAACATTAACACAGAGTCTCTACACAGATCAAAGATGAAGGCATGTAAAAGCATTATCATAAATGTTGTTGTTCAAAAATTTAAATTACAAAAACGAAAAAAACACCACTTAATAATATTTAATAATATGGATTGAAACGAAGCTACATAATTCCAATAATGTGGTACTCATGATATTGCGGTGTTTTCATGTGGTTTTCTTGCATGATGGTCCTGGTTGGTGTTCTTATATGGTCAATTTAGTGTCAAATTCTCCATTGAGGATTTAAAATGGGCCTTAAGTAGAGTGTTTGACCAATATATAGACAGGTAAACCCTTGATCAAGTATTTGGGGAGGGTTAAATCAAACCCTCAGTTGAGATGTCATACCCGAAACCGGTTTAGGGTTTGATTTGACCCTCTACACTTTCTCAATTAAGAGATTACATTGACTAAAATTCTCTCAATTATAAGAGATTGCATTGACTAAAATGCTCGGTTGAAGTATTGCATTGATTGAAACCCTTGATCAAGGATCTGCTACTATTTTCGAAGAAGACAATCCCACAACTGGTAAACTCAATTCTCAGCAACTATAGGTCGTATGACCATTTCTCTCATTGGTTGAGAGGTCGTATGGGGTTGTACACAATCGTATGAGCCATACACTGGTGTGGGGAGGGTGTCTCAGGATTTGGTTTGGCGTTTCATGCTTTGGCTTGGCCAATGGAGGTTTAAATGAATACAAAATTGTTTCCTCTACACTCCTTTTCCTCTCATTTGTCTTATTCCTTTTCCTCTCATCGATTTTTTACATGTTTTCAAAATACAAACTTCATCTTCTATATGTTGGCGAAGGGTGGTTGGAATAAATCTGAATCTAATTATTAACAGAGGACTTAAAAGTGGAAACATCTTTGAGGAAAAAATAAGTGGTCATTGAGATGAGTTACTCTGGAATTCAAAACTTGCATTGCATAACCATCCAAGAACAAACAACCAGAGGTAGTTTATGATTGTATTTCATCTAAGCATTGAAATTTATGTACAGGAACTACCATAGATAGTAAATCGTCTTTGGAATCCATGTAGTTGAAATGGACATGCTATAATCCTATTGTATATTAATCAATTGTAGTACTCTGCATTAATTATAATTATCTGCATTAATTGTTTGTTAATCAATTATGGTTTATCTGCATGTAGTTGAAATGGGCATGCTATAAGCCTATTGCTTTTTAATCAATTATAGTTATCTGCATTACTTGTTTATTAATCAATTATAGTTTATCTGCATTATTGTTTACCATTATGGAAAACACGGATATATTTTCTAAATAGTTCCCCACAATTACAACACAAATTCGCTCAGATTGTGCCATAGCAAGCTATAATCCAAGAGGCAATTTGTTGGCACACTGGTATTGGTATATATGTTTTTACTCTTGTTGGAATCGTTGGTATATGGGTTTAATTGTGGGAAACTAAATAAATAGAGTGCAAGCCATTCACTTCCAAACGCATGCATGCCAATGTCTCTAAAAGCCAGTGCATCGATGACTATCCTTAAGTCTGTGAATGGGCAGAGGATTGGTGCTATCATAACAATACAGATAATAATAATATATAGCAGATTATTAAAAATATACTTGTAATTACTTGTTAAAATTGTGCTGAAATGTTTTTGAAATTCCCTTGCCAGGCTTTCCAAGGCTCCTATTATATGAATGTCACTTTCGGCCTAAAAAATCAAGTCCTAACATCAAATCTAACTTGACAATGTATTAAATTATTCTACGAATTGTTAATTGTGAAGCCAAATTCGCTAGAAGCCATCTTTGGTAAACAAATTCAAAAAGATTAGTTAGGAAATTAAATGCCGGAACTTTCCCGCTTGATCTGGACTTCTACGATGCCCAGAAATTTTGCTTCATGCTCAGGAGTTTCTAGGTTGTATGCATTTTGGATATTTCGTTTTCATTTTTTGAAGGCTCTAGATGCTTAGCTTATGAATCAAATCTATAAATATGTAAATCCCTTTTCCATCAGCGTGGTGAAAAATTGAGCAAGACTAATTGAATGCATGTTTTTCTATTTCCCCTGTTTTGTTACCTGCTTTGTTTCTTTCCTCTGTTCCTTTGTATTTGCCAAAATTGTGTTCCTCTATTTCTGGAAATCGTGTTGTGTGTGGCTGCATGGCAAAGTTATAAGTTTAGTCCTCTGCAAGAAATGCGAAGGCTCAAGGATGAGGTTTTTGTTTCCAGCTTACATGACTTGTATGCAGAAGCTTTGAGGTCCAGCATCTCGGTTAGGCCAAGGAGAGATCCGCTACAGACAGAACAACTAGGTGTTGGTTGTTTGTGGTGTAAGTGGGGTTTAATTAAACAACTTCAGGTTGTGTTCCGTTGAGCATAGAGACAATGATGCTGAGTGACATGGAGAAGTTGAACTGGGCTAATTTTTCATCCACACCTAAATATGATCAAGTTAAGCATTGTTTTTAATGGAATAAAAAATGGATCAAGTTATAAAGAAAGACCATTGCCACAATCCATCAATGTCTAACAAAAAAAAAAAATGTCTACTTCAATGTGGCCAGAGAGAATACAACATAAATTCTATGACAAAAACACAACTTCCAATAATTTTTCTTTAATCAAGTAATTATACAATCTCAAGATGGAGGATGCTTCAATAGCCGAGTACTTAAATGAGTTCAACATAATTACCAGTCAACTCGCCTCTCTTAAAATCATTTTGGATGATAAGATTAGAGTCATCGTATGAATGTGCTCCATGTCGGATAGATGGAAGAACTTGATTGTAACTATGTAACTATGAGCACTTTAATATTTACATGAACCCTCAATTTTTATAATTGGTTAGTTAGATGGAAGTTGTTAAAACACTAATCATATGTTAGTTGGTTAGTTAAATTAACCTAACTATTATAAAGTTACATGACAGTTATGGTCTTTTATATTATATATGTACATCTATGTACATGATTATTTATAGAAGCATTGATGAATAGAGTATGTCTTTTCTGCCATTGTTTAGTTATCTCAGTTCATCATAGTTTCTTAATTGCTTCTATTATTTCCATTATATTTTTACTCTTTTCTTCATTATGAATCTAACAATGGTATCAGAGCAGGTCTGAACCTCACTTCATCACTGAAGGGCCCTGGGTCTCGAAGATTTGAAAGCAGCTTCGTGTTTCTGATCATTTTGTGCGCAGTGAAGAACGCAGAGAAAGAGCAGCTGCGGTTGTTTTGCCTTGCACCTGGTTTAAGCAAGTAAATAAGCGGGCAGTGGTAGAAGTGTACCCGACCACGGTCATCGCACTCGACAGTGGCTAAAAACGGTCCCGGTTACCAGACTGGCCGTCCAAAAGAAGTTTGCTAGCCTTAGGCTCTAAGTGGAGAGGGTTCCAGCATACACATTGTGCTTCTCATAAGTTTGTTACTGAGATTATTGAGTATAGGTTAAGGTTTGATAAAAAGTTGGTAGGTGTCTAGTTGATGTGTGGAAGTGGAAGAACTTTACTCTGTGCAGTAGCTCCAATGAAGCCTGCCGAATGTAATCCGTGCTTCACTCCTTAAAGAAATACTCTGACACAGTACAGACCCAGGCCATTGCTGGATGGTGTTGAAGATCTGTGCTTAGCATTATCATTGAAAGAAATGAAAGAGGAATGGAAGCCAGCAGAAGCCAATCAATTTGGTGAACCTGACGGAGCGCTGATCTGAAGCACAAGTGATCTTGCCATATTGACATATTGACAGCAAGAAGAATCTAGTTCGTCTTTATTTTATTTAGTGGCACAAAACTTAGCTGGAAAATAAGATCGATCTGTTTTCTTGAGGAGCTTCAAGATAATAATCCCACGCGTACCCTTACGACTTGAAATCTCCGTTTGAACAAGAAACATCTGCATAAAACAAAGAACGTTGGCACAAAGAGAAGCGATATGAGCGAACTCTCAATCTGCAATCTAGACTTGGTAATACCTCGACTTAAAAATTAATTAGGTGATCTTCATTTTAATCTTGCTCATGCTGCATGATTTTATAAACGTCCATTTAAAAGTCCTCTCAAATATATAAAATAAGGGTATATGAAGTCATTTCCAAAGGCATCATATGGTGAAATAGTTGAGAGGCATATAAATTTATTATTCCACTAGTCATCTTTCGTATAGAACATTACACTTTCATAAAGAACATTAAAGTATGTTATAACTTTATGAAAGATTTTTTAAGATTTTTTTTTATTTGGGAGTAATAATTGGATGAAAGATTTTCTAAGAGTTTTTATTTTGGAGTTGTATGAAAGATTTTCTAAAAGTTTTTTATTTGGGAGTGATAAATGGATTTCATCAAGTAATAAAACTTATTTCAAAGGGAAATTTAAGAAGTTATAAGTTGTATTCTTTTTGCAATAGAATTTAAAGGAAGACTTTGATGTGGATTTAAAGAGTTATAAGGTTTTGTATGGAAGAGTTTTCTCCATTGATTATAATTGGAGTTATAAGGGTTTTTATGCCTTGAACATGTAAAGATGTTATTGTTTAAGTTGTAGACCTACCCAAAATTGAATGAGGGGGTCTCTCTTAGGATCTTGGCATGCACAATAGGATACACAATTGAATTGTGTGACATCAACAAACATCTATCGTCCATATTCTGCATAATGGTAAGAATTGAAGAAATATTTACAATATTGCGCACATTAATTAACTCAACCAATATTGCGCACATTAATTAACTCAACTACGGAATCTACAATTGCAATAAACAAGTGCACCCTCAATACAGTGATTACTTGTTTATAAGTAAACATGAAGATCAGTTAGATGAAGTCCCTAGGTCAGAGAAAGTTGCGGATAAATATATTGTTCGGCCATGGGAAGAATTACGATTTAAACGAAATCGATATGGACTAGGATATGTACAGGATGCTGACAACCTTTTTCATTTTTCTAATTATTGCGAACCTGTTTGCTTTGTGAGTGGAGGTTTTTTGAATGATGATAAGAAGATAGAGCTTGAGGATAATGGTAAGGATCAGGTACAGGATATTGTTGATGATGATGTTGTTAATCGGTTGGATAAAGAACCCATACAATGCAAACGTTGTCACCGGTTTGACCATGATAAGTCAAACTGTTTTGATCTTCACCCATGCAGATTTTGTGGGAAGAAAAATCACCCCTCAGTAAGATTCCAAAAGCACAAGCGAAAACAACTTCATTTTGAATGGTTAGGGAATTGGCGTTGGCGTTTGGAAGCCAAATTATTGGAGCAGTCTTATCACCGAATTTATACACAAGTACAATCATACTTGATTGGAGATATTTCTACAGTTGATGAACATGAATGTTTTTCAAGATTTGATGATTTAGGGTATGATCGGGGCCCAGTTGATGTAGTCTTCTGAGTTGAAGATTGAGTCTTTAGACTCCGCCAGAAGACAATTTGATGTGTTGGATCTCTTCTTGGCCATACTTGTGAATGACGGTCAAGGGAATTGGAACCACTTGTCCCTGACAGGGGGAAATCTAGTTGAGTTAGGTTCCAAGTTTGATTTAGAGCCTGTGAACAGATGATCAAGTATGCAACCTAGTTCTTGGTATGCAGTCTTGTTCTTGAACATATTTTTGTTGATATGGTTTGTGGTCAGCTTAAAACCATTAATTGAGCAGAAGACATGAAGTTCTTCTTGTCACATTTTCATATTTTTGAACCTTGAGCTCTTGTTAGTTTATGGTCAACTTAAAACCATGCCATTTAGTAGAAGAAATCAACTTCTGCTAGACATTCAGTTTGTGGTCATCCCAAAACCACCAAATTGGTTAGTGGTCATCCTGAAACCACCAGATGAGTTTGTGGTCAACCTTAAACCACCAATTTAATAGAAGACATCAACTTCTACTATTTTTTCAGAATTCAGAGAGCATCTTCAATCAGCCCTTTGAATATTCGCTTGACACATGTGATTGTAAAGTAGTGGCAGTTTTTCAGGCAAGAAAAAACTTATGATTAAGGGGGGATGTTAAAACACTAATCATAAGTTGGTTGGTTAGTTAAGTTAACCTAATTGTTATACAGTTACATGACAGTTATGGTATTTTGTATTATATATGTACATCTATGTACATGATTATTTACAGAAACATTGATGAATAGAGTATGCCTTTTCTGCCATTGTTTAGTTATCTTCGTTCATCATGGTTTCTTGATTGCTTCTATTATTTCCATTATATTTCTACTCTTTTTTTCATTATGAATCTAACAAAACTTGATTGTAACTATGAGCACGTTGACACCTACATGAACCCTGAATCATTTTGGATGATGAGATTAGAGTCATCGTATGAATGTGCTCCATGTCGGATAGATGGAAGAACTTGATTGTAACTATGAGCACTTTGACACCTACATGAACCCTGAATCATTTTGGATGATGAGATTAGAGTCATCGTATGAATGTGCTCCATGCCGGATAGATGGAAGAACTTGATTGTAACTATGAGCACTTTGACACCTACATGAACTCTCAATTTTTATAATTGGTTAGCAGTAGCTTAATGAATGAGGAGCTGCAATGTAAATCAACTAAAGAAAACCAGGAAGGAGAATTGATTGCAAAAGGAAAATTGATTGAAATCGTCAAGGGTGTTCAAGGTCAAGAGATATATCAAAATCGAGAAGAAGCAAGATAACTTGTTATCAAAATGGAAAACCAAAACACATGAAAATTGAGTGCCAAATCTAGAAGTGAGAATAGAAGGATAAAAAACTGGCTAGAACAAATAAAAATCAGCTAGCACAAATGAAGGTGAGACTACTCTTGTAGTTTCATATAATGAGGTTTTATTTACTATTTCAATAGAAGATGCACATTCATATAACTTCATATGTAGCATTCATTTGATTTTTAACTCTGGGGCATCTCACCATGTAACCCCAAATAAAGGTAATTTTGTTGAATATGATTCTGGTGATTATGGTAAAGTGCACTTGGGAAACAATCACTTTTGCAACATTGTTTGAGTGGGAGATGTACAGATCAAGACAAATCAAGACAAAGGACCAACACCATATCTTATTGAAATAAGTTAGGAACATTCTAGAGAAACACATGAGTCCGATCTATGTAGGACGATTGAATGATGATGGTTGTTTCACAAGTTTTGGAAAAAGTGGCTAGAAAATTAGTAAAGGGNAGACAAAGGACCAACACCATATCTTATTGAAATAAGTTAGGAACATTCTAGAGAAACACATGAGTCCGATCTATGTAGGACGATTGAATGATGATGGTTGTTTCACAAGTTTTGGAAAAAGTGGCTAGAAAATTAGTAAAGGGACATTGATGATGGCCAAAGGATCCAAGACAAGAACATTGTATACATTAAGAGCAATAGAAGAAAAATAAGATATGGTTGTTGTTGCAAAAGAAGAAATCTCAGCAAATTTATGGCATAAGCCTCTTGGTCACATAAGTGAGAAGGGCCTTAAAATTCTTGTTGGTAAAAATCTGCTTCGAAGTTTGAAATCCTATAATCTTGACCTTTGTGAGCATTTCATATATGGTAGAAAATGACAGTTTTCATTTATTAGAAGTGGCCATGAACGGAAAATATATTTATTAAAATTTATACATTATGATGTGCTTGGGCCAATAAATATTAAGTCATTAGGAGGAACATCATACTTCGTCACATTTATAAATGATGCATGTAAGAAATTTTGGGTCTACCATATGAAAATAAAATGCCAGGTATTCGAAATATTTTAGAAGTTTCATGTTGTTGTTGAAAGAGAAAAAAATAAATTGCTCAAGTATTTGAGGACATATAGCGGTGGAGAATATTGCTCCAAGGCATTCAAAGAGTATTGAAACAGGTTTCGCATAAAGCATGAGAAGATCATCCCTCTTACTCCTAAAAAAAATGGTACTGCAGAAAGAATGAATCACACTATCATGGAGAAGGTGAGGAGTATGTTGTCAAAATCAAGTTGGTAAAAACATTTTGAAGCAAAAGTAGTAAAGACAACTTGTTACCTCATAAATCAATCTCCTATTATAGCCTTGGATGGTGGCATTCTCGAAGAAGTTTGGATTGGTAAAAGGTAAATTATTCTCACCTAAAAATATTTGGATGTGAAGCATTCGTGCATATTTTGAAAGAGAATAGAACTAAGCTAGATGATAAATCCATGAACTGTATTTTTTTCCTTTTTCGGATAGACGAATTGTGAACTTGGTTACCGATTATAGAATTAGAAGCAATGATGTCATATTCAATGAGTTAGAGATCTTTTAGAAGTCTCTAAGTAATATGGAGGTAAAAAAAGTTGTTGACATGTTTGTTGAACAAAAAAATGATAATCCACCATTGTAAAAAAATAGGCATTATATTCAAGAGCAAGTTGAACAACAAATGGAAGATAATGAAGAACCACAACAACAAATTGCACAACAACCATCACAAGAAGTCCAACTTGAAAATACAACACCAAAATTGGCGTGCAGATCCTAATTGTTTTCATGAAGCTTATAAAGTTGAAAACACCAAAGAATGTAAGAAAGCAATGGAGGAAGAAATGGAGCCCTTGTTGGAAAATGAAACTTGGAAGTTAGTAAAGCTTATAAAAGAAAGAAGAGACCTATAAAACAAAATATATGTACATGATCAAGCATGTGGGAGAAGGGAAAAAGGAAAGATACAAGGAAATGATGGTGGTGAAAGAATTTGCTCAAAAGGAAGGGTATTAATTTTACTGAAATATTATCCCTTGTTATTAAGATGTCATCTATTAGAATCATTCTTAGTCTTCTTGTTTCTTCAGATTTGGAGTGTAAACAATTAGATGTAAATACAGTGTTCCTTCATGGTGAATTGGAAGAAGAGATTTATGTAGAGCCACTGAAAGGTTTCAAAATAAAAGGTAAAGTGATCTTGGTTTGCAGGTTAAAATAGAGCCTCTATGGACTGAAACAAGCACCTTGCCAATGGTATACTAAATTTAATTCATTCATGTTGGAACATGGTTTTAAAATATTAGGGGTTGATCATTGTGTGTACATTAAGAGGTATGGACAAGAAAAATACATTATATTATTATTATATGTGGATGACATGTTAGTTATTAGACATGATAAGAATATGATTAGCAAGTTGAAGAAGTATTTGGGCCACCAATTTACAATGAAAGATTTGGATCGAGCACACCAAACATTGGGCATGAAGATCATACATGACAGAAATGAGAAAAAATTGTGGTTGTCACAAGAAAAATACATTAAGAAGGCCCTTGATAGGTTCAATATGAAGGATTCCAAGCCAATTGGTATGCCTCTTTGATCCCACTTCAAACTAAGTACTGATTTGTGCTCTTGTGATGACAAGGAGGAGGAGGAAATGAGTAAAATTCATTATGCTCAGTAGTTGGAAACCTGATGTATGCCAAGGTTTATACTCGATCAAATATTTCATATTCATAGGGAGTAGTGAGCAGGTTCCCTGCAAATCCGGGAAAACAACATTGGCAATCGATAAAATGGATTTTGAGGTATCTCAAGGGTACTAGTCATTATTGTTTATGTTTTGGTAAAAATGATGCAATGGTTGAAATTTATATAGATGAAAATATGGTTGGAGATGTGTGTTACTTTAAATTTGAATAGGTAAAAGAATCAAAGTTGTTAGGTCAACAATAATGGTTTTAGGTACGTGGTATTGGTGACATGTGGTATTGAGTCTGTGATATTTCATGTAATGGAATCTTTAAATAGGCTTAGGATATTCCATTGTAAGGTCAAGAGACAGAACAAAATCGAGAAGAAACAAGATAACTTGTTATCAAAATGGAAAACCAAGACACATGAAAATTGAGTGCCAAATCTAGAAGTGAGAATAGAAGGATAAAAAACTGGCTAGAACAAATAAAAATCAGCTAGCACAAACGAAGGTGAGACTACTATTGTAGTTTCAGAGAATGAGGATTTATTTACTATTTCAATAGAAGTTACATGTTCATATAAATTCATATGTAGCATTCATTTGATTCTTGCCTCTGGGGCATCTCACCATGTAACCCCAAACAAAGGTAATTTTGTTGAATATGATTCTGGTGATTATGGTAAAGTGTGTTAGAAAGTGATGGATTTGCTCGTTTAACCATAGACAATATAGAAATATTGTCACCCAACCATAGGCCAAATCCACCCCCAAGCACCTTAACCTTGACAAAGAATAATTCCGGAAGCAAACCAATAGTCGACCAAGGCTAATGCATAAAGATAACCAAGACTGATCAGAAATTCCAACCATAACCAACATAAAGTTCGAGCCTAAACCAAGAAACCAGATTGCGGTAGCTGTCGACTGCAGCTGCTCCCCAGACTTGCGCACTATCTCAGTTCCCACAATGCGCATTTCTTCCCAGCTGAAATTCTGAGTAGTGTGTATAAAATGAGGTCTGGCTACTTGTATTTATACTGTTTCCTGAGCTGTCTGGGCCGACTTCTCATTCTGGAGACTAAATACTTAGTATTAATTATTTCTTTGAGTCGACTTGTCTTCTAGGGTTATGTTCAATGCTTTAGGGTTACCTCTTTCTTCCCGAAATATTCTATTCTCGTCACGGTTACACGTGGAGGTAAAGACCTCCCACGACTACCATAATATCAACACTCCCTCCTAGTTAGGGAGGTATTGAAGGCAATGGTCTTGTGAACAAACATACCATTCATCTCTTCCACACAATTCTTCATTCTCAAATAACATTGAGTTCCGAAGTATCGAAGTGGACCCACTTGTATTACATTGTGGTTTAAATACAATGAATCACTTTGGATTATAATATAATATATATTGTAAAATAAGATGTATTATATTAAATTACGTTAATTGATCATGTAACAAAGTGGACCGACTTGTATTACATTGTGGTTTAAATACAATGAATTAATTTGGATTATAATATAATATATATTATAAAATAAGGTGTGTTATATTAAATTAAGTTAATTGATCATATTAAATACCATACAATAAAATTAATTATATTTATTATCTATGCAACCTTGTACATGGAAAGATAGGGTTCAAGCCTTCAATGACTTTGGCTCACGAGTTCCATCACTCCAAACACCACGGAGCCCTGAAGTCCCGAAGTCCATGAGATGGTTAAAGTATTTGGTCATGGTTTTTTCGTGGTGTGCTTTGACATTAAAATCTTAATAAATTATATTATCTTTGGTCTGAGGTCTTTTATGCTCCAGGAAATTTTACCTTTGGTCTTATATATATATATTTTGAGAGAGAGAGAGAGTCTTGCACATTTTTGTTACCTGGAAAATTATTTTCTCTTGAAAAGAAAAATAGGAAACAAAAATATAGTTTCCCACTCTTTATAAAATAATTTAATAAAATACTAATTCGAGGAAATCTCTTCATTCTGGGAATTAGAATATAATTATAATATCTCCCTTCACGTGGGTAAATGAGTAAATCTTATTTCCTTATTACTGTGCTTTCTTATTCTTACTAAATTTAAACAAAATGGCACTGAGACAAAGACTTACCTTTATAGTAAATTGTTCATTTCTACCAGCATTTACAGCCTACCACATTTAAAGGGATTTTCCCCAAATTGTAGGGCATTTAACCCAAATTTAGCATAAATGTTTATTAATTCTCAAATAGAGTTTTGAGAGCTTTTGTGTTTAATTCAATTAGGAAATTTCATGTTTATTTCCTAATTATTTTTCCTTAATGCCTATTTATAAAGAATTTTAATGCTTTTCCATATTTGAGATTATTTCTTAAATTCCACACAAATCTAATATCCTCTAAGATTTCTGGTATAAGATTTGAGGAAACACTGGAAATAGAGAAGTAGTATGCAAAAATCACTTTCTCCCTTATTTGATGCTTAATAAAATTATGTGTTCCTTCATTATTGCATATGAATGAATTAAACTACAAAACTCAGTCAACCTCAAAATTCACTCCCATAATTTAGCACAGGAAATCACAGGGTGAAGTTGTTCACCCACATAGAAATTTAGTTATGACATTGCCACATTCACACTTAAATTCTCAAGGAACTTTTAACAGAAAAATGAACTTATATCAAGATCTAAAAAACATTCTATAGTTATCTCTGATATTAATAGTGTAGATATTTTGGCAAAGTATACTTATCTAGAATCCAGAAAGTGTTGCAATTGTAGAAAGGGGTTCCCTTTTCCTCCCAACTATAGGCACAACAAATCCTGGACGGATGTACCGTTGGTCACCCCCTAGCTAGATCATGATGCTCTAAGAGAGACTCTTCCTTATGTTCACCAACAACCAGGGATGGAGGTTACTCTCCTCCTCCCACAAGAACTTGGAAGTTCGGTTTTCTCTCCACCAAGCAAGGGGGTTTGCAATGAGTGCTTCCTCAGCCACTCATCTACTCTGCAACCCCGTTTATCATGTTGGATTGAAAACGTTTCCCAACAATTCCTGTACCCAGAAACCAATTCATTTTTTAGTTCTCTTCAGAACTAGAGAGTTGCACAAGCTCTTCCTCTTTAGAAAATGGTCACTAAACCTGCAATGTACCTCAAATTCACCATAAAAAAAAATAAAAATCTATGACATAATTAAATTTCATTTAATCTTTAGAATTTAAGAGAAGGTAAGATACATTTATGTCCATAATGACATTATTACACCAGTCTAGTTTACTTCGAAAAAAAAAGCTTATGTGGATAAATTCTTCCATAATTTTATCACTTTCCTTAACTTTCAAACTAGTCCAACATACTTATATGTATATAGGAAATATCTAAACTTAGGTCGAAGGAAACCTTGAGGCTCAGAGAAAGGATCTAGGCACACAGAGTTTAACCTCTGGGTGGTCGCGCAAGAGAGCAGCAGAAACAAACGATGGAGACACTTCGGGGAAAAGTGTCGAAATCTCGAGAGCCATAGGATCGCACCAAGTTACAAGGGATTTAAGCACTTAGAAGAACCCCAGGAGAGGAGCCATATGAACGGTGGAAACACTTCTTGGAAGAAGTGATGAAGTTGTGAGATTTGTTGGATCTTGCATAACAGCAAGGAGATTAAGGACGAGTGTCTTCCAACACTCTAAGGCGTTGAATTTTTCTATTTCGAGGTTAGGGGTTTGGAGTGGCAAGTGATTTTAGAGTCACTACATCGTGAACTCCTGGTTCGCAAAATTGAGAAACGATCGACACCATTCATCAAGGAGGACACGTGGCGAGTGGTCTAGGTTCGGGGAAAATCCCAAAAGGTTGTCAATCGTCGATCCAGTCGGATTGTGGTCATCGGTTCAAGAGGAAACTGGACCGTTGATATCTCAAGGGGGAGATTTCGACATTTCGGGGTAGTAGCAGTAGGTCACAGGACCGGTCGTATGAAAAATGACTTAAGGGAGGATTTAAGGAGCCGTTAGGCCCTATTTCGGGTTTCGACATTTCGAAGGACATAGAACAGGAGGAACGCTTGCATCGCGATTCCCCGAATCATGAAAAGATGGTAGCACTTTGATGTTAAGTGCATGGTCACAGAGTGATGGTCACATGGATGGAGGCTAAGGGCGATCCAGAATCGTTAAGCCCTTTTCGACGTTTCGATGATCGGGAGTTGGAAGGACAAGGAGTCTGGGATTGTCAAAGTAATCAGTTCTGCACATTTAATTAATCTTTTAATTGCAAGGTTGGATCTTCATGACTGCTAGAATGGTAGGTATTTTGACTGTCTGCTATGTGCGCATATAAAGGCGTATATTATCATTCTTACTGTAGGGAATTCACTTTAACTCTCCATTAACATCTGTACTTATTTCCACCTATAAGTATGTACATACCTATAGCTTTCTCTAAATATATAAAGAGCGATTCACTGTCATAGGTATAGTTTCATCTTGATTCTGGTTTAATAATTGGAAATCTCAGTTACGTGCTACGGTCCTGCATCTTTACTTACAGAAAATATAAACAAGCAAGTATATCTACCTAACTTGGGTATCATTCTTACACACCAGTAGCTTACACATCAAGCATAGTTAACTCGAAGGATCCCATCTTGTTATCTACGGTTTATGCCATTAAACAATATTCTAATTACGAAATTTCGAATACTTAAAGGTGTATGACCTCATGGCACGCAGAACTCTTAGGAAAAATCGCGCTAAAAATCTGCTTAATTCATTTAATACTTTCATATACAATAATTCTTGTACTTGTCATGCCCTATACACAGTGACTTGTAATATGATATGTTATTTCTATTCTACCTCTATCCTGGATGAAGATCCTCCATCGTTTCTACCAGTTCATTCATTATAGTATTAGAGTTGTTCCTATAACAAATAATTCCTACTATGTTCCTACAGTTTTGTGGAAAAAACAGAGGTCAATTGGGTTTCGGCGATTACAAATGAAGAACACAAAAAAAAATATATACCACATTGTTTGTCGAATCGCGAAATGTGGAAATACTGTGGGCCCAACACTTCGAGGTTTCAGGCTTCGGGATTTCGCGATTTCAAATGCCAAACACCAACTCACAACAACTCCTAAATTGCGAAAATGTGAATGGAATGTGGGACCAGCACTTCGGGGTTTTGGGGTTCGGAATTTTGCGATTTCAAATGCCAAACACCAACACACAACAACTCCCGAATTGCAAAAATGTGAATGGAATGTGGGACCAGCACTTCGGGGTTTCGGGGTTCAGGATTTCATGATTTCAAATGCCAACACCAACACACAACAACTCCCTAATTGTCAAAATGTGAATGGAATGTGGGACTAGCACTTCGGGGTTTCAGGGTTTGGGATTTCGCGATTTCAAATGCCAAACACCAAAACACAACAACTCCCGAATTGCGAAAATGTGCATGGAATGTGGGACCAGCACTTCAGGGTTTCGAGGTTCGGGATTTCGAGGTTCATAATTTCAATATGATTCAAGTATTTATGGGAACAAAACTTGCCCCTTCGACCTTAGGAAAAATTAAATCAGGGCAGTGATGGTATTTGGTGGCCTGCAATGCTAAGGTGACCACCGCTTGATAGTGAACCCTCACATATTGAAGGGTCAAGACGACCATCGATCCACCGTCATAAAGCGGTGAAATGATTACAAACCAACAAGTTTTTCCTATTACAGAAATGGATTATGACACGACAAATTTCTTCCATGGAAGTACTTCAATACAGAATTAGCATATACATATCACCAGTATAAATGATTATTTAACACAGAGAAGGAGTAGATCAACATATCTGAACTGGTTTTGCAGGAAGGCAAAGGGAACAACCACGTTCCTCCCAACCGTAGAATAGGCAGCCAAAATTTCTTGCCCGATTCACCCCCTAGCTTGAACATGAATCCATAAGGGCAAATTTGGAAAACTCCTCCTCAACAATGTCCACAATTCCTGCAGTTATCCTCTTTCCTCACACTTACTCAACAATGCTCATAACAGCAAGGAAAATCCATAGTCCCTTTTCTTTGCATACTTGGCAGTGTCCTCCCTCCTCACATATGCTATTTATCAATTTTGCCCAGGTCTTTTTCCCTCCCTTGGGAATTTTCACATCTTTCTAAATCCCTGATTTTCAGGGGCTTCCAATGGCTAAATCATTGATTTTCCACTTGTAACAATCATCCTAGGGGTAGTTCCAAGATGTTCACCACTCATGGAGTCATGGTCAGCTAAATTCAACATGGTTGTTCCATTTGTCCTCTTGCAATTAATATAAAATATTCTGTTTTCATGCAAGTGTCATAGTCAAATAGTTAGTTGGGTCAAATCATGTCTCTGCCCAACAGTCATGTTAATTAATTACAATTATTAAATTCAAAATTTGGAATTGCCATAAATGGCAAAAAATTTCCAAATTCAAATTTACTAAAAACGGAATAAATTTCCAATGAATTTAAATTTCAAAAATATTTTATTTTTGGGGATATCACATCCTTTCCCCCTTCAGTAAAACAATGTCCTCAGTGTTCGTTCCCTTCTTGGAATAGGGTTGGATGAGATTTCTGCAAATCTCCCTCCGACTCCCAAGTGGCCTCCTATGGACTAAAGTGCTTCCATTGCACCTTTACCTGAGTGACGACTCTGTTCTAAAGTGCTATTTCTCTCTGGTACAGAATGTGCAGGGGTTCCACCTGGAACTCGCCTTCGGGTTCCACCTGCACCAAGTTCCAATCAATCATATGAGTAGGGTCATGAATATACTTTTTCAACAAATAAACATGAAATACATTATGAATTCTTAGATTAGCTAGAAGTGCAAGTTGGTATGCTACGGGTCCAATTTGAGCTAGTATCTCGAAGGGCCCACAAAACCTGGGTGCCATCTTGGCACAGTTCCCTAACTTCAACGAGCTTTTTTGGGCTTTGAACTTCAAGTAAACATGGTCTCCCACTTGAAATTCCAAGTGTCTCCTTTTTCTGGTCTGCATAACTCTTATGTCTGTCCTGTGCTTCTTTCAAGTTTTGTTGTACCTTTCTTACCATGTTCTCCATTTCTTGGAGCATCTTTGGTCCAACCATGATTCTGTCAGCCAGGTTATCCCAGCTAATTGGAGTTGTACACTTTTTTCCATACAGTATTTCAAAAGGGCTCAACTTAGCCGAAGTTTGGTACCCATTGTTATATGCAAATTCTACCAAGTGCAGGTAGTCTTCCCACTTGTTTGGTTTTGTTCTTACGTACATGCGAAGCATATCCTCTATAATCTGGTTTGTCCTTTTGGTCTGTCCATACATTTGTGGATGATATCTTGTACTGAAGTTCAAGTTAGTGTTTAGTCTTGCAAACAATTTCTTCCAAAAAGCGGATGTAAATTTCACATCTCTATCTGAAACCACCATTTTAGGAATACCATGCAATCTAAAAATTTATTTCATGAATATTTTAGCAATGTTTATAGCTTTAAAAGTAGACTTTACAAGAATAAAGTGTGAAGACTTACTGAGTTTATTGATTACAACCATGATAGAATCATTTTGTTTCTGAGTTTTAGGCAAACCTGTTATAAAGTCTAGTGATATAGTCTCCCATTTCCATTCTGGTACTGGTAATGGCTGTAATAGGCCGGTTGGGTGTTGGTGCTCGGCCTTAACCTGCTGACAATCTTGGCACCTAGCCAAGTACTCTACTATTTGTCCCTTCATATTAGGCTAGTAAAATAGTTTTCTGAGTGTTGTTATTGTTTTCTAGTAACTTGGATGGCCAGAATACGGTTTTTTATGCACTTCGTCTAAAACAGTTAATTTTAACTCTACTGAATCTGGTATGTAAAGTCTGTTTTTAAATCGTAATAGTCCCTTCTTGTCGATACTTAGATCTGGTTTATCTAAGTTTTCGATACTATTTTGAAATTCTGCCATCACCTTAGTGTAATTTTCGTCGTTAATACTTGTCGTCCTTATTCTTTGTTCCAGGTCGCTTTCTGCCCTGCTGATATTTATCTCAAATAACGCATGGACTCTTTTGCTTAAAGCATTTGCTACTTTATTTTCCTTACCCTTGATATGTCTGACCTCGAAGTCGAATTCCCTCAGGAAGGCTAGCCACCTTGCTTGTCTTGCATTAAGGTCTGGTTGGTTAAACAGATATTTCACCCCGCTATTATCCACAATAGTAGGAATTTTTTGCCCATTATATAGTGTCGCCACATTTTTAAGGCATGTATTACTGCGCCAATTCTAAGTCATGAGTGACATAATTTCACTCGTGTTCTTTTAATTTCCGGGACTCGTAACAAATCACGTGCCCTTCCTGAGTTAGAACACCACCTAGTCCCTCTTTACTTGCATCAACACATACTGTGAAGTCTTTATCTAGGTCTTCTACCTTCAAAATGGCCGTCGATGTCAATAATGCTTTTAGCTTGTTAAAATTGTCTTGACACTTTTGCGACCAGTTAAACTTGGTCCCTTTCTTTTGTAATGATGTGATAGGGTAGGCTATCTTGGAAAACCCTTCTCTAAATCTGCGATAATATCCGGTGATTCCCATGAATGACCAGATATCTACCACATCCTTAGGTACTGGGCATTCCATAATGATTTTTATCTTTTCCCAGTCTACAACAATACCTTCCAAGGAAATTACATGTCCTAAATATTGTATTTCTTTTTGATAAAAGTCACATTTGTCGAATTTTGCGTATAGTTTGTGTTTCCTTAATGTTTGCAGAGCTATTCTTAAGTGTTCATCATGTTCCTCCTCCGTTTTAGAATAGATTAGAATATCGTCGATAAATACTACTACGAACTTGTCTAAGTACTGACTGAAAATGTTGTTCATCAAGCACATAAATGTGGTTGGTGCGTTAGTGAGTCTGAAAGGTATGACTACAAACTCGTAATGTTCATAACTTGTTCGAAAAGTTGTTTTGTTTATGTCCTCGTCCTTTATCCTAACTTGATGATAACTGGATCGTAAATCCAATTTTGAAAAGATCTTGGCCCCACCAACTTGATCGAACAGATCATTTATCCTAGGTAAGGGGTATTTGTTCTTAATGGTCATTTTGTTCAGTTGTCTATAATCGATACATAGTCTTAGATTATCGTCTTTCTTTTTCACAAAGAGGATTGGTGCTCCCCATGGTGAGACACTTGGTCTGATATACTCTTTGTCCAACAATTCATGTAATTGTATTTTCAATTCTGTCAGTTCTGGTAGACTCATTTGGTAGGGTGCTTTTGAGATAGGGGCTGATCCGGGTAGTAAGTCTATGGAGAAATCTATTTCCCTTCTAGGAGGTAATTCTGGTATCTCATCCACAAACATGTCTCTGAATTCACGTAGGACAACAAAGTCTTCTAACTTGGGCTTATCTTCCTTTTTAATAGATTCGTCACTTGGATGGAGTAAACTTGACATCCCTTTCTAATACATTTCTTGAGTTGCATCGCTGAAACTTGTATGACTGATACAGGTTTTGGTACGCCTTGGGCTGTTCTAACAGTGCCAAAAGTATCTTTATAGCTAAGTATCTTTGTATAACAGTCTAGTATTGCTTTGTGTTGTTCCAACCAATCCATCCCGATAATCATATCATAAGATCCTAGTGGTAGGATGTTCAAATTGGTCCTTATCTTTTGACCATTCAAGATGAACTCAAGATCAAAAATAAATTCAACTACTTTCCTTTTAGTGCTTGTTTCTAGTTGTACAAGCCATGATTTTGCGTGCTTCAGTTTCTTAAGTTTATTTGACTCTACTACATCGGGAGTAATATAACTTAACGTAGATCCAGGGTCAATTAAAACAAAAATCCAAGTGTCATTGATTTTACCTTCGATTTCTACCACCGAGGACTAGTGGTCAGCTTGTCGACCATCTATGGCTGCATTTATCCGATGCAGACTTCTTCCCACGTCTCCCACTATCAAGGCTTCCTGCAAATTGTGAATAATAGTTCTACTTGTTGCAATTAAACATGGACAGTTCCTCCTTAGATGAGGTTCTCCACACTCCCAACACTTTAATGGCTCGCGGGAGTTGTCCCCAAAATTCTTCGTTCCCAGGTTTACCGGTTTACCGCTACCTTGTGCATTCGGATGATTGGAGTGAAAATCCTTCCTTGTGAAACTTTTTGCTGCATTCCGATAAGGAGTTGGTTGGTATCCCTTCTTCCACTGGTTCATTCGATCTTGCTTCTTATCCTTCCAGGTCTTGGGAAACTCTACCTGCTATTTATACTGGTCATAGCACATTCGTGCTTTCCTGAATACCTCACTCAAGGATTTAGGGCTGTCAAACTCAATTCTGTCTTGGTAGGCCTGGGGTAAACAACTTAAGAATCACTGGATTTTTACCTTATCCTCCCGAATGTACGGTACGAACCTTAGTAGTTCCATAAATTTATTTATAAGGTCCTCTATCGTCATCTGTCTGAGTCGTAACTCATAAAATGATTTCGTCTTCCTTTCATAATAGCTTTCAGAAAAGGTATTGTTTCTTGAAATACTTCTTAAAGTCTGACCATTCCAACTATTTCTCCTTTAGGCCCTTGGCCAATTTCAGGTCCTGCCACCAAATGTCGGCCTTCCCCTTCAGATTGTAGATGGCCATTCTGACCTTCATGTTGTTGGAATAGTTGTAGATCTGGAAGTATTTTTTNACCACACCTCAACTTCTTCTCCTGTCCTGGATTCTCCATCAAAGGTAGCTGGTTTAATCTTTTTAAATTCTCCTTCAAGGTGGTCTACTTGTTTTCTTTTTTCGTCTGGTATAGTTTTGTCCTCAACTGAAGGTGTCCCTTCAGACGAACTGTCTCCTTTTTCTATTTCCAGTCCAGAATTCTTGGAGGCCCTTTTGCTGAATTCTTCATCATGGTTATCATCTTTTGTTCTTTTCTTGGTTACTATACTACGCAACAGGACTTCATTTATCTCTTGCTGTTCCTACTGTTCTTTCTTCAACTTTTCATTGTCGGCCTTGAAAACCTGTAGTTCAACAATAAGATTCCTCATTGTTTCCAACACCTTCATAGGTGAGCTTTCATCATTGTTTTGTCTTGGATCTCCCAGAGGTCCTTGCTACAGATTTCCTTCCATCCTAATTTCTGCAACCTCTTGAGCTGCCATAATTTACAAAAAAAAGAAAGGGCTTTATGTTTGAAACCATAAGATTTATTAGTTTTACATACATCGGAATGTATACTAAGTAGCTAATGTGGCCCTATTCAGGCCCAGTGTTGTATCTTTTGCTCTGATACCATATGTAATGTACCTCAAATTCACCATAAAAAAAATAAAATTATGACATAATTCAATTTTGTTTAAGCTTTAGAATTTAAGAGAAGGTAAGATACATTTTTGTCCATAATGACATTATTACACCAGTCTATTTTACTTCAAACATAAAATCTTATGTGGATAAATTATTCCATAATTCTATCACTTTCCTTAACTTTCAAACTACTCCATGTTCGACAACACAGGTATTCCAATAGAGGATGAACACCTTCAGTAACCACTCACATAACCAGATCAAATATCAACACACAAATGTTTTCACGTGGTAAAACCCCTACGGGGAAACATCCGCAGCCCCAGCCAACACGACCACTTGGAGCAGTCTATTAATGCAAAGAAAAAGATTACAAAGAGATTTTACCAGAGATTTTCTCACAATCGATCATCGGCAAATGACCCTCCATGCTCTTTAAATAGATATAATGGACCAATCGTGCGTTAAGCCATGGATCAATGGCCATTAAGATCGAGGAGAGTATGAACCATCGGATCACTCTATGTCGGGAACATATTGTGATCGCCGGATTTCCTAACTACAAATGCATACTAATGCATACTAAAGAAACACATTTTTACCTAATGACGTATTAGACCAAGTAGATCTTAACTAACTCCTAAGTGTCTAAATATCCTAACATCC
>SNQJ01S0048677.1:57758-122672 GCA_010110895.2 Picea sitchensis
GTAGGGAAAAAGAGCACTTCAATAACTTGATCATGAATGAGCTTTCTGATGAAGTGCATGTGTAGCTCGATGTGTTTTCTATGCTGATGTTGAACTGGGTCTTCAACAGATCCTTTCAGAGTTTGGATTCCAACACCAACATACGACCAGCCTTTGGTGTGTTGTCGAATATGGTATCAGATCAAATATCAACACATTGATGTTTTCACGTGGTAAAACCCCTACGGGGAAACATCCAAGGCCCCATCCAACGCGGCCACTTGGAGCAATTTATTAATGCAAAGAAAAAGATTACAGAGAGATTTTACAAGAGAGTTCTCAGAATCGATCATGGACAAATGACCCTCCATGCTGTTTAAATAGAGATCATGGACCAATTGGGTGTTAATCCATGGATCAATGGCCATTAATATCAAGGAGAGTATGAACCATCGGATCACTCTATGTCGGGAACATATCGTGACCGTCAGATTTCCTAACTACAAATGCATACTAATGCATACTAAAGAAATAGACTTTTACCTAATGACATATTAGACCAAGTAGATCTTACCTAACTCCTAAGTGTCTAAATATCCTAACACTCCAACATACTTATATGTATATAGGCAATATCTAAACTTAGGTCGAAGGAACCCCTGAGGTTCAAAGAAAGGATCTGGGCGCACAGATTTTAACCTCTGGGTGGTGCGCAGGAGAGCAATTGAAACAAACGGTGGGGACACTTCAAGGAAAAGTGCCGAAATCCTGAGATCCATAGGATCACACCAATTTATGAGGGATTTAAGCGCTTAGAAGCACCCTAGGAGAGGAGCCGTATGAACGGTGGAAACACTTCGTGGAAGAAGTGTCGAAGTTGCGAGAGTCGTTGGATCTTGTAGAGAAGTGAGGAGATTAAGGTCGAGTGTCTTCCGACACTCTAAGGTGTTGAATTTCGCTATTTTGGACTTCGGGGTTTGGAGCGGCAAGTGATTTTGGAGTCGCTACATCGTGAACTACCGGTTTGCGAAATTGTGAAACGATCGACACCGTTCATCAAGGAGGACACGTGGTGAGTGGTCTAGGTTCGGGGAAAATCCTAAAAAGTTGTGGATCATCGATCCAGTGGGATCGTGGTCATCGGTTCAAGAGGAAACTAGACCGTTGATCTCTCAAGGGGGAGATTTTGGCATTTCAGGGTAGTAGCAGCAGGTCACAGGACCGGTCGTATGGAAAATGACTTAAGGGAGGAGCTAAGGAGTCGTTAGGCCCTACTTCGGGTTTCAACATTTCGAAGGACATAGAACAGGAGGAACGCTTGCATATCGTTTCCCTAAATCACAAAAAGCTAATAGCGCTTTGACGTTAAGCGTGTTGTCACATAGTGATGGTCACGTGGACGAAGGCTAAGGGTGATCCAGAACCGTTAATCCTTTTTCAGCGTTTCAACGACTGGGAGTTGGAAGGGCAAGGAGTCTGGGATTGTCAAAGTAATCAGCTCTGCACATTTAACTATGCTTTTAATTGCAAGGTTGGATCTTCATCACTGCTAGAACGGTAGGTATTTTGACTGTCTGCTATGTGCGCGTATAAAGGCGTATATTATCATTCTGACTGTAGGGAATTCACTTTAACTCTCCATTAACATCTGTACTTATTTCCACCTATAAGTATGTACATACCTATATCTTTCTCTAAATATATATGGAGCGATTCACTGTCATAGGTATAGTTTCATCTTGATTCTGGTTTAATAATTGGAAAGCCCAGTTACGTGCTACGGTCATGCACCTTTACTTATAGAAAATATAAACAAGCAAGTATATCTACCTAACTTGGGTCTCATCAAGCATAGTTAACTCGAAGGATCCCATCTTGTTCTCTATGGTTTATGCCATTAAACAATAGTCTAATTATGAAATTTTGAATACTTAAAGGTGTATGACTTCATGGCAAGCAAAACTATTAGGAAAAATCGCGCTAAAAATCTGCTTAATTAGTTTAATACTTTCATATACAATCATTTCTATACTTGTCATGCCTTGTACACAGTGACTTGTAATATGATTTATTATTTCTATTCTACCTCTATCCTAGATGAAGATCCTCCATCGTTTCTACTAGTCCATTCATTACAATATTAGAGTTGTTCCTATAACAAATAATTCCTACTATGTTCCTACAATTTTGTGGAAAAAACAGAGGTCAATCTGGTTTCGACAATTACAAATGTCGAACACACACAAAAAAAAAGACCACATTGTTTTCTTAATCGCGAAATGCGGAAAGACTGTGGGCCCAACACTTCGAGGTTTCAGGGTTCGGGATTTCGTGATTTCAAATGCCAAACACCAGCACACAACAACTCATGAATTGTGAAAATGTGAATGGAATGTGGGACCAGCACTTTGGGGTTTCGGGGTTCTGTATTTTGCGATTTCAAATGCCAAACACCAACACACAACAACTCCCAAATTGCGAAAATGTGAATGGAATGTGGGACCAACACTTCGGGGTTCAGGATTTCACGATTTCAAATGCCAAACACCAACACACAACAACTCCCGAATTGCGAAAATGTAAATGGAATGTGGGACCAACACTTAGGGATTTCGGGGTTCAGGATTTCGCGATTTCAAATGCCAAACACCAACACACAACAACTCCCGAATTGCAAAAATGTGCATGGAATGTGGGACCAGCACTTCAAGGTTTTGGGGTTCGGAATTTAAATATGATTCAAGTATTTATGGGAACAAAACTTGCCCCTTCAACCTTAGGAAAAATTAAATCAGGGCGATGATGGTATTTGGTGGCCTACAAGGCTAAGACGACCACCTCTTGACAGTGAACCCTCACATCTTGAAGGGTCAAGACGACCACCGATCCACCGTCATAAAGCGGTGAAATGATTACAAACCAACAAGTTTTTCCTATTACAGAAATGGATTATGACACGACATATTTCTCCCATGGAAGTTCTTCAATATAGAATTAACATATACATATCACCAGTATAAATGATTATTTAACACAGAGAAGGACTAGATCAACATATCTGAACCACTTTTATGGGAAGGCAAAGGGAACAACCACATTCCTCCCAACCGTAGAATAGGTAGCCAAAATTGCTTGCCCGATTCACCCCCTAGCTTGACCATGAAATCATGAGGGCGAATTTGGAAAACTTCTCCTCAGCAATGTCCACAATTCCCGCAGTTATCCTCTTGCCTCGCACTTACTCAGCAGTGCTCATAATAGCAAGGAAAATCCATAGTCCCTTTTCTCCGCATACTTGGCAGCATCCTGCCTCCTCACATATGCTATTTATCAATTTTGCCAAGTTATTTTTCCCTCCCTTGGGGATTTTCACAGCTTTCTAAATCCCTGATTTTCAGGGGCTTCCAATGGCCAAATCACTAATTTTCCACTTGTAACAATCATCCTAGGGGTAGTTCCAACATGTTCCCCACTCATGGAGTCATGGTCAGCTAAATTCAACATGGTTGTTCCATTTGTCCTCCTGCAATTAATATAAAATATTTTGTTTTCATACAAGTGTCATAGTCAAATAGTTAGTTGGGTCAAATCGGGTCTCTGCCCAACAATCATGTTAATTAATTACAATTGTTAAATTCAGAATTCGGAATTGCCATAAATGGCAAAAATTTTCCAAATTCGAATTTACTAAAAACGGAATAAATTTCCAATGAAATTAAATTTCAAAAATATTTTATTTTTGGGGATATCACAAAACCCATTCTCCTTCCATCCTCTCTTATGCCCATGATTTTTCCTTCCTTTCTTTCCTTCCTCCAAAATATTTTGTGGGTCCTGTTGATGGGGCATAAATCCCTTTAACTCAACAACAGTAACCAAACCCGCCACTGAGGCCCAATTAGACTTTGCAACATTTAATGGTGGAATGGTTCTCCAGATCTTACGATTCGACCGAAATAATTGATGGGATTTACGTTTTCTTGTGAAGGATTTCTCCTGCAGTTCAGACGTTCTCATTTTTTTGTTTTTCTCTTAGGTAGAACTGATATAAGATAAAGTTGGTATAAACCAACTATGTAACAAAGTGCGAACCAACTAAACTACTGAATAATAGGTTGATCTTGGGATAACTCTTTACTCTAGCATGCAAGCAATGATCATCTACCACAGGCCTAGTACTAATACGTTAACCATGTGAATATTCCAATTACCGACCGAGACACAAATTATCAGAAGAAAACATGCATGTGATAAACGATGGCAAGTAAAATAATTCACTCACCTCTAATCATCAATCATATAATAACACAAAGATTAATTTTCATCATTAAAGAAAGAATTGTAAAATATTGTTTCAGATAAATTATCAATAGATTTAATAGCTCTTACTCGTTACTGCATCCATTCATGAGACGGAATAGGAAATAGTTCTTCTCCACATCCAATCATACATGCATTTGATGAAAACTTAAACTTGTCTCTGGTCCAAAAGGACTCCTCTATTAAAGGAAGCTCTGAAATAGTTCTTAACAAAACAAAAAATGAGAGTTTATTGCAAGAACCATTGACCTTTAACTAATCAGTCAATGCCCTTATTTATAACATAAAATTAACTAAAAATAACAACTAAAGTGCAGATAAGGAAAACAAAATTCGCCACATGGCATTCTCTCCTATGAGTTTTTCTATGAGTCATCTCAAGATATCACTTAAGAGGGTGACTCCTCTCGTACTCCGACCACTTGATGAACAGATCCTTACAGGTGTTGGCATATGGGATTCTATGATGTTCCATCGGGGCTGAGTAAATCTCTCTGATCTCTACCGCATGTGCTCGATATTTGACTATACTGGCACTTAACTGTTGCAGCATAGCCCAAGCTTTGATCGGGTGTTCCATAAACTATTGCACCTGACCTAGTGTTGTGTCTGTAGTTCTTTGACCGAGGATGAATCTTGCACTGTGTGCAATTTGACTATGTCGCGCAAGTAGATGAAGTTATCGGGCGTACCAAAATTGGGGAGTCCGATATCCTTTATTTCCTTGTTGATTTTGACCCATCTCTTCTCGAACTCAGACCATTTTTCTGAATCTCCTGATGAGGCTCCTGTGCCATGTTTGCCCAATACTTGGGGCATCTTTCCTGCAATCAGAAATAAAATCCTTTAGAGATTGCGTATAGAGAAACACTGGGTAAAATATATGTATGAAGTGTAAGCATGAAACATCCAGACTAGTACATTCTTGTAAAGCTTGCTAAATCTAGTTATTTCATACTCACGGGATCTCTACAGCTTTCGAATTGCTTGCTTCTCTTATGTTGGTGCCATCACTTTTCTCTAGTTAGGGTGGGTCTTAGTTGGATTGTGTCTGTGTGTAACAACATGAAAGATCGGGTATGAAATAACATGAGAGTCAAATTCAAGCCAGTGGTCAGTTGGCCCTTGGAGTCGGGAAAGGATGTCATAGTTAAACATGTGTTAAGAGTACGAGTCTATCCCAAAAGAGTCAGGTTTTGTCATACGGGAAGTCATTAGGTGCCTCAGATCGAGGCAAGTTGTTTAAACAGAAGTCGTGTTGGAAAGTGCAACAACCATCATCTTCTCATCATGAAGGGTGGAAGGATGAAAAATCATGGTGCTTGTATCACATACACCCTACAACTCCTATCGGTTGTACCTCACACGCCCTGGAACGTACTCGTCATGCAGATGTGCCACAAAAAATATTCAGTTCGCTTCAAAACATCTAGTCACCACGAATTCAGTGTCTATTATTGGATAAATCGGTAGGTGTGGACACTAACATATCTCCCTAGATCCACCTTGATCTAGAACAAAACAAGACAAGACACGACTCTTTCCCTAAGTTGTAGTCATTGAATCTGATAATAAGGAGGAATGAGTGGCATACCTTAATATCGCTTCCTTAGGTCTCTGTTGTTCCTGCTTCGCTCCGGTGCTCTTGTGAAATCAAGTCCAAGACAACACAAACCAACCAAAGTGAAGATAGAAAAGTATATTCAATGTCAACTTATGCATATGATCAAGTAGTTATGCAATAAAATAAGAGTAATTCTATGGGAAAGGGACATGTCGTCGTATTATATTAATTGAAAGTAGAAGATACAACCAGATCGCCTTGATGTCACAAGCTTCCTTTCAGTGACCCTTGGTTCCAACACACACACTTGCTCTGCACTTCCATGAAGAAGAACCAATACCACTTGATAGACCAAATAGGGTCTTCAAGATTCTGTCCAAGCAGGGTTCTTCACACGATTCTTTCACCAATTCTTCATTCAATTTTTCTTAACCTTTTCCATGAGGATCCTTTCAATATATAGGAGAAGGAGAGATGGTTACATGGATGAGGATGATCCCACTAAATATGAGAATTCAACAGAATGCCAACCATGCAAATGCCAACTCATTTTCTATAAGATCCCCTTCTAGAACCTTTGTGACCTCTTCTCTTTTTCAAGCTTAAAAACAGGTTCGCACCCTATCTATGGAGAAGACTGCGAACAGTTCGCACCCCAAGTGTGGGTTGTCTGCAAGAATGGGGGATTTTCTCACCCTGTAATAAAGGCAACCTGCAAACTCACCTTAAAAATGTGTTTTTGGAAGAAGATAGCAGTCACTTTTCTCAGGAAAAAAGTCCTTGTGGGAGCCTGAATACATCACTTGTAGTAACATCACCAGAGTGACCAAAATCATGTGTAACAGAATTCCCCCCAAAGTATGAGGCTGGAATCTGTGATAACCGAAATACTTTGTAAACTGCATGTGTGTGTCAGAAACTAGGAGCACACCTAATCAGAAACCTGTAAACAACCAAGCATCTGTAGAATATAATACCATTTCTGAGGTAGGCATTCCCATGCTCAGATCACAAACGAATGGAATCATAAACGTAAGTCATGGCCACCAATCATACACTGTGGATCCATGCCGTCAAAAGGCTACATAGCCACTAGGAATACACTGTGGATCTATGCAAGAAGATTGGAATTAAGACGATGTAGCCACGTGACATACAAAGTGGATCTATGCACCGACACAAATCATACATACTCCATAGTAGCCTGGATAAAAAATATGAGACCCTGGGTCTTCAATCTTGTCATCCGAAAGTACGAATCTATCCATACGATTACATGTGTTGAATTCGAACATGGTAGAAACCACTTGATTACCGGTCATTGATGAAAACCGTTAACAAGTGCAAGGGAAATCACCATTGATGTCAATGAGTCCCAAGGTACCAAAGTACAATCCGAATGACTGCGAATGAATGAGATGAAGTCGAGCACTCGGAGAAATCTCTCGATCAGGGATCAATGATGTGAAACCCCTATCGAAAGTGAAGAGACCTACCATTAAGGCATGCAGGTTCCAAGGTACTAAATGATTTCTAAGTCTCATTTCCGGATAATGAGTTGGAGTCAACGAAACAAGATTCGTCACAGGAGGGCCTTGATGTATCCCCCATCAATGACATGAAATAAGTAACAAATTTTGACGATGAGACAAAGTATGAATATGGGTCGAAACAGACACAGGGAAGGCTGACATAGTAAGAATGGACAACTGCAGATGGCCAAATCAATAGAGGGCGTGTTTGAACTTCTCTTGAACATATGAACGACAGGACCAAGGATTTGGCAACACTAACTCAAAGACGACCCAAGATATGACCTTGTAGCAAATCGAATGAGAGACAAATGGATTTCCCAACCCGGATTCAAATGACGAATAATGGGTGTCATGTTCAAGAGCAACGCTTACTGCCATTAATATGAATACGAAAACACATCCCTTTCCCAAAATTTTCCCGACCATTTATGGCGAGTACCCCTTTATTTTTATGCAAGCTTGAGGAGGATAACATATGCTTGTTGATGTAAACTCATCCTTGAGACAAGTTGTAACGGCCTCCTCGTTACGACGACAACTCTGATAATAGGTGTAAATTTTTTTTTTGGGTTTAAGGTGTGGGCGCGCGTGTAGAAGTAGCAGACACACTTGACTCGACGTCGCCACCCGACAACCATTAAGACGCAACCACGATGTTCATCACAATGAAGACCGAAGGCACACAATCGAGTAACTGTAAGCAATAAACAACCATAGACACAAGGCGCACAACACAAACATTTAACGACCAACTAGGTTATGCACAGTACAAACACAGAGGGAAGAATCCATAGTAGTAGGTCTTACTATTTCTGCACAGGAAAGCAGGGCGTTTAATCTTAGTTCTCTGCTCCGGAGAGAGAGAAGGTCAGATAGGCTCTTGGCCGACTGCTCAGGCAGAAACTAGTAAACTCTGTCAGGTGTGTCGCAAGAGTGGAAACCCTGCCTTTAAAGGGCACGAGACTCTTGATACGACACTGGATTCTTTACATGAAATAATCACACACAGACATATCTCCTAAGGCTACCTGGGGGTGTCTACATCCCGCCTGACACAGGCAGACCAAGCACAAGAAAGGTTTTACCAACCCAGTACCACATTACTTTTAAGGAACAACACCATCCATGATTAAGACTCACTGACAAAACTACAGACCAACGACTCCTTTTGTTTTCATTAAGCGTCGAGTTACCAACCCAGTCTTAATAATGTACATTAATTAATTGCAATCCTGTTACGGAATCATAATGAACTTACCATAACATCCTCGAATCATAACCATATCATCGCCTTCTCCATCTCAATATCATTGCAATTCAATAAAGATGACCTTACCTTTTTTTGATATTAACAACCACAGAACTACCAAAACCTAACCATAAATATCCATGTACTTAAAAAGAATAGTATTGTAATTTAAAAAAAAAAAAAAAAGGTTTTCCTTACAAAACTTTATAAATAAATAACTTAACCAAAAATTATCCTTGTGCTCACTTTTATAAAAAGAATAGTATGGTAATTTAAACTTAAAAAAAGGGTTTTCCTTACAAACTTTATAAATAAATAACCTAAACATAAATATCCTTGTGCTCACTTTTATAAAAAGAATAGTATGGTAATTTTAAACTAAAAAAAAAAAAGGGTTTTCCTTACAAACTTTATAAATAAATAACCTAACCATAAATATCCTTGTGCTCACTTTTATAAAAAGAATAGTATGGTAATTTTAAACTTAAAAAAGGGTTTTCCTTACAAAACTTTATAATAAATACCCTAACCATAAATATCCTTGTGCTCACTTTTATAAAAAGAATAGTATGGTAATTTAAACTAAAAAAGGGTTTTCCTTACAAACTTTATAAATAAATAACCTAACCATAAATACCCTTGTTCTCACTTTTACAAAAAGAATAGTATGGTAATTTTAAACCAAAAAAAAAAAAAAAAAGGTTTTCCTTACAAAACTTTATAAATATATAAAGGTCGATGTTAACATAAAACTTAACATCAAAGGGATGCATATAGTAAATCGGATGGTAGTGAAATTCGTAACCATGTATGTGGAACTAAATAAAGGTCTTTCATTACCGAGCATGGGAAATAAAATAGTCGAGGGTGTGCATAAAAATTAAAATCAATGAGAGCATATTGCCAACTGGGCGGTAGCTGGAATTCCCTTTTATAACACTAAAACCCAACTGCATTATAAAAAGGAGAACAATTCTTAAACTAATTTCTAAGGCAACCAGATATATGTATATATCCTTGGCGAATCCTTTGTTGAAATAAAGAAGCACACCTCCGTTGTGTCATCCAAAGTTAAAACCACGTGATTTTAATGGATGTTTTAATCATAAGTTTTGTGCACCCTCAGTTATATTTGATGTAGAGATTTTCAAGTTATAGGGAAATATACGTAACATAATACAATGTATGCACAAAGAAAAGTAAAAAGTCAATGTATGCCCAAGGAAGGTGAAAAGTATCCATTTGTTTTGATTAATTGATTTAAGGAAAACATCTACGGACACAAATGAATAAAGGCATAAACCATTATAACAGAAGTAAATAAAAGTAATAACCCTTCATTTACAATCTAATGGAAGCAACCGAAAATCAGTAACTACGACGAAAGAGCACAACACAATAACACCAAAGGGCAACGGGATACAAGGGCAAACCAACGATACAGAAAGGGATATCATAAGGGCCACCGAATATCAGGTCTCCCTCCTAAATCGGAGCAAAAAGCATGTATCACTAGCAGTCTGCGCATTAATGAGGGCGCACTGTCCCAGGCGGTCTCGTTGTTCTGACCATCCCCAGAACTAAAACCACCGACTCTTCTCCTGCTCTGACAGCAGCAACAGAGGTAGAGATAACAACGCATCAACAGGAGGCAGCCACCATTACCCCACGAAGAAGCAGAAAACAAAAAGCATCCAGTGCTCCCTGACTCATCAATGAGAGACAACCATCAATACCACACGAACAGGCAGAAAAACAAGGCAGCATCCAAGCTCAAAGAACAAAACTCAAGGAAGGGTGAATTTGTCGAAGTGTGAATGTGTCATTCACACTTGTTCATAGAAGTAATAATACATGTAAAAATACAACGAGATACCTATTAAAAAAAATTAGAGAAACACTAATTTCCATAAGAATTACATCGAAATCTTCTCGTGAAAAAGTCGATTCGTTTTAAGAAGCAGTCATTGGGTAAGAGCGATATATTTGTTGGTTTTCAAGGAAAAATTTCAAATGGTATTAGGGTATTTTGGGAGGGAATAATTAAACGCCGAACCGTGAAGGATACGCTCACAATGGCTCTGTGCGCAGCTGCCCAAGGCACGCAGAACTGGAAGAAGGCAACCAATACGTGGAAACCAGAACCAGTAACGTGTGGTCAGTCCCGGACACGCGTCTAGGGAAATGATAGCAGTGGTTTTCAATAAAAATGCTCACCAAATTTAAAACGCAGACTTGCAGTACCACTGCCTGGACATGGATAATACGCAACGTTAAATCAATAAAAGGCCCACCAAATTAAAAACGCGGACTGGCAATACCACTACCCCCAACATTGATGAAAACGCAGTACGTATTAAGTCGTTGCCCAGAAAGGAAATCACCACCTAAAATTGCAGACGAAATGCCAGAAACGAGTGCAGGCATTTAAAAACAAGAACAACAGCGCAAACATTTTTAAAAAAAACGAAAGGCCTAGCAAGGAAGTCACCCACGGTGCAAAAGCGACAACCCACTTCAAATAAATCGCCCACTGTAGTAAAAATTGGGACCCCACTGTCAAAAATTACCCACTGTACCAGAAACGAAAATCCACTGAAAAACAACTCGCCCATTGTAAAAAAAAACGAAACCCTAATGCCAAAAATTTGCCCACTGTACAATGGAAACCCACTGAAAGAAAGAACAAACGCCCCCCGTATAACATAAGACACCAGCAATAATATACAATTTTCTTTTCTCATCTATTATAACAGAGGTGAAACTTCACTACAGGAATCCTTTAGCTAGCACCCAAGCAGAGATGTATAGCAACAAGTGCCAGAATAAAGATAACCGCTGAAACTATAAATTTGCACAAATACCATTAAACTACAATTTATAAACACACGCAGCAAGACAGAAATGCCCAGAGATTTATATACCTGTGCTCTTATCGCTTGCAGCGAATGATTCTTGTGCTCCTCCCGCTCCTGCTCCTGCTTGCCGACCGTAGAGGACTCACCGGTACCTCCCAGCCAAACTCTAGGGGTACTCTCCTTCCCCCTTAGCCCCCGAGCCGCAAAGGGGCCACACACAACCCAGACAGTAGCCTAGCTTCCCAGCTCGCCTCCAAGGCTGAGCTACCACTCAAGTCAGCTGAGAATCCCCAACTCCTACAAGAAATCAGTCCAGTCTCTAGTCTGGCAGCATAAAGATACCAATAGCTAAAAAGTCCCCTTCCTTCCCCCTCCCCCTTTCTTTTATCCAGTCTCAACCCTAAATCCCTTTTTCTCTTTAGGTTTTCCCCCCTTTTTCCTTTTTATTTTCTTATTTTTCTTTTATTTTTTATTTTTTTTATTTTTTATTTTATTTTGTTTTAAAAAATCAAAGAGTAAGTGCGCTCATTAATAATTTCCTTTCATTTTTACATGCGTAACTTTTTATTAATGGTAGAGGCGGTAGAGATTAATAAATTTACGGAAAGAGAATCCATTATTCATTTTCTTTATTCTATAATTTAAAGATTAAGGAATACCCGACAATTGTTTATAATATATGTATATATTTTCATTTTTCTATTTACATGCGTGCATTCATCATTGTAATTTATCATTATCCATCATTTAAATTCACCATTAATATATATATACATATATATAGGATAATGAGAGATTAAGGTGATGGCGACATGTATATGGGAAAAGTAAATGTATTACATAAAAAGGAATAATGAGGAATTAAGGGGAGGGATGGTGATTTAGTAATGTGAACAGGACATGACAAAGGGAGATGGTTACTGGAAGATTAAGGTGATGGAGGATGGTTTAGTAAAGTAGACATGGATAATGAGAGGGTAATGGTCTTAGTTTTTATGTTTTTTTTTTGAAATTTTCTTTATGATACACTACGAAGGTGATGTCATTCTCTCACCACCAGTTTGGAATCAATTTTCTTCTTTGCAAAGTTTTAGGACTATTGGATTCTCTTTAACACTTACCCTCGTTATCGCCCCAAGAATTTTATGAAGATCTAACTATTTCTTAGGTGGGTTATTTTTATTCCAGGGTCTGCTCTTAGGGTTAGACTAAATTTTACCTTAACAGTTTTTAGACTTGTACTAGATTCTGAATTGGGCATCACTGGGTTAGGGAAGTTGTTTGGAATATCTTAAGGAATTAAGGTCTTAGGGATAATAGGTTTGTTTCCTTCATCCCCATCAATGCGACGTGCCCTTCGGGACGCACCACGTGCTCAAAGTTGCCACTCGGCGTCGTTCATTCTTTACGCGACATTGCTTCAGGATGCCACCACGTGCTCCAAAGAGATTCACCGATTCTTGTGTTTTTTTTTGCGCGACGTGCCCTTCAGGGATGCACCACGTGCTCCAAGGTGCCACTCACCAACTGGACTGATTGGTGAACATCATAACCACAGTCCAGCACTCGTAGGTGAACTGGCAGGAGACTAAGGGTTCTGAGGAATAAGGCCCCGCCTTATTACACGCCCCTCAGAAATCCTCGTTAGCGACTGTCACGGTCCGCCCTCGACATCGTGGATCATATGAACCCGATGGTAACCTACGAAGTTCGAGCCATGGCCGAGTGCTAGTAGGCAGTGGCGGGGCTGTTGTCCACCCCTCTCCTCAACCTCTCTGGAATCGTGTGTGGCCCCTTTGCCTTGCTCCATATGTGAGTCTGGTCGGCAAGCTATCGTCAGCCTGCATCATCAACAATCATGTCAGAAATGTCAACATCAATCATCACATCAATGAAACATCCGCGGTAAACATATCAACCCAAAAAGCACCCTCCCTGACTCAACCCGGAGTCAAAGGGGTTCGATGTCCTCCTGCATCCTCAAGGTCAAAACCTGCCTCAATAAAACTGAGTCAATAGCATCTGTGGAGCATCAAATGGTAACACATCATGTCATCTGTCCAGCCATCGCCATAAGTATAAATGAATTTAACATCGCAAAGTCCAGATCGCGAGAAAGAGTGTCTCGTCTGGTTTTCTCCGGTGTGCCAGGCGGGATGTTACACAAGTCGCAGAGTATATTTAATGAGCCTAGGAAGGAATTGGCTTTCGGTCCGTTCGGTCCCATATGATGTTTGTTTAACAAGTCCAGGATTAGAAAACTTCGGGGTTTTTCATGTTTTGAGAAGTCTGAAAAACTTACTTAAAGAGAACTCTCCAGTTTCTTTTGTAAATTAGTTTGATGAGACTAAAAAGGTGATAAACTATCGTCCATCAAAACGTTTTCTTCAAATACTTTAACGAGCGTGAAGAGGAACAAGATTGCTCTGCAATCACCGTTTTTATGAGCATGAAAAGAGATTAAAGGATACTCCCTTGGGTTCATCATTTTTTATTATTTACCACGACAGTATGAAAAAAAGGTCTGAAAAAGTATACTCTGGTTGTTCTCACTCTTTTGAGCGCGCGAGAACGAACGAGAATGAGCTCGAGGTTTTCCTATAAAACCTAAAAAACAGTTGCATAATAATGACAAAAGAAAAACATTTATTACCCTCGTTCGGACTCTGAAGTTTCTATATTTGCAAAAACCATACTCACAAGGCTATTAAGGCATTGGGTTTTTATAAGAAAAAAAATAATATATAAAATATCAATAAAAGAAAATAGTAAAGTGAATAAATATGGGTAAAGGGGATTTTGTTTCATTGTGTTTTGCCAAAACAATTTCGGTTTCCTCATTTCCCCAAATTTCTTTGCTTGTTCGCGGCGGGGGCACACACGATTATTCGGCAGATTTTTTTAGCTAAGGAGGTAAGCTCTTGATCCTTCAACTTTTCATGGTTCATTTTAGTTTTTATTGGCAATTTCTCGGGTTTTGTTGATGGGCGAAATTGAACATCCGTCAACTAGAAAATGAGTCCGGTCTGGGGTTGTCTTAATAACCCAAACCGTTTGGTTTAACTCATTTTGATGGGTTTAATGACTCTGTTAATATATAAAAATCCTAAAAGAAACGAATAAAAAGAGAAATAACTAACTAACTAATTACTAAACACTATATGTATGTACATATGTTCTAATGTAATTGTATTAGTTATTATTTAAGCGGAAGGTATACAAGTCTCGTTTATTTACATGATTTACCAGATGCAAAGTTTAATCGAAACTTACAAAAATCGATGTGAAAAATGATTCTTCTAGGAAACAGATAAAGAAAACATATAAAATATTTATTGTTTTCTTTTATAAATTTAAAGAATCTTGCCAAAAAACATTAATGAAACATGAACATGTGGATAGTCAAAGTTGAGCCGTACATTCTAGTTTCAATGATATGTAAATCACAAATACAAAGAAGCTATCGTGTCAGTGAATTAATTGAGGTGTATACAAGCATCTGCTTGAGTGGTGAACATCCAGCTGCCATGTCCAGAAATCTGCAATGAACCTTATGACTGTTCTAAATAAATTCAGAATATGTATTGACAGCTTAGGTTTTTAATGACAGAAAGGAAACACAAACATAAACCTATGATCTCATAATTATGCATGATTGCAGCAAGATAAATCTAGAAACTTAATCCATTCATTTTTATCATTCAATTTAAAACTTAAAGATAAATCTCATTATTTAAATCGAAGATATAATCACAACATTTGTATTTTGATGAAGCAAATGATAGATAGTATTTATAATATAAGCCTCCTACACATCACAGATAATTTAATCTAAAGATATCAGACCTTCACGTGTAATAGGATTAAAAAACATAAATAACAACATTAAACAAAAGGCTAAACCAAAATATATCTCATAGTTTAGTAAGTTTTTTGGAATCATTTGTCATTCTTAGTCCTGGAAGAATTGTTTTGGATAATAGACTTTAAAAGGTGGAAAAAGAATTAATACATAATGATAATATTCACCATGTATTGATAAAAAGACTAAAGATATTTTTAATATCTTCATAATCAATTATTCAAAAAGAATATGAATATATTATAATGAAAAATAAAACCATTTTACTCACAAGACAAAGTCGTTAAGTGATCTGGAATTCCATATTCTTCTTTGAAAATATTTGTCCATTCTCCCAAAGATTCCAGCCATCCATTACTCCATTTGAAAAGAAATAAAAAAGTTTACAAAAGCAATAATATACAAAGAGAAAGGATTAAAATCCTCCTCCAGTCCTGGATCCCCATGGCTCTAATCTTTCATATGTTTATAAAATGAATGAACAATTCTAGGCGTCTATTAATTTCCGCCACCTGATATTTGCCTCTAAAAGAGACTCAAAAATCTCTCAAATCATACCTTTGTTTGGGAAAATCTCTATGTAAAAGGTAAATGGGTCCATTTTGGTTTTGGGTTCTCAACCGTTTCTTCAAATTCCTCAGTTTGGCTGCAATCAATTCTGCAAAATCGCTTGACTGATCTTGACGCCTTTCCAAATTTTTATCTGTTCTTGCTCATAAAATTGTTGTAGCAATCCAAAATTATTTTTGGATCAATCATCTTGAACGTATTTGGATAATAAAATCAAGCCATGATCATATCCATCCCAAATATTTGATAATAAAAGCCTGTGAAACAAAAAGAAACTTAAATTAATAACTAAAATTGTGAATAAAACAAAATCTAGAAAAACTTAAATGAATTTAAACTAACTATAACTTATAAACAAACATTATTTATAATTTGTTTTTCAAATATGATCCTGACTTCAAGTTAATGAAGAAAAAATATTAATTTTAGTTTTTACAAATCAAACAAATAGATAATTCTTTGATTATTATTATTTGAAATGAGATACAATAGATGAAAAAATAATTAATTAATTAACATCACCAAAATGATTTCATGAAATGAAAAACCAAAGATATTATTTGATGAAGTATTGAACACATTATTCAAAATAGTCAAACTTGCTAATTGAGCAAAGAATAAACACATAATCATAATTTTAAACGAAAGTAAACATTTGATAAAATTAACGTTTTTGTTTAAAATTGAGATTTTTATGCTAGTTTATAACTTTTGACATATACTATTTGCTAAATGTCTCATACTATAATTGAATGTCTTAAGTTTGTCTCAAAAGCAAGCCAAGGTATGGAACTATTTGAAAATGTTGATTCTGTAGCTCATTATATTTATCAAGATTCTAATAGGGGCCCATTAAATTTTTGAAAAATATAGGGGAGTTGTTTGGGCCCAACAAATGGCGACACAAGGTGAAGCAGTTATCTCTGATCTGGTAATATATTTCATCTTAGGGAGAAAATACTAAGACTTGAAAAAGTTTAAGCTCCCTGAAATAAATTCACTTTGAGACCATATAGTATTAGGATAAACTCAATGTTATAACCAAACAATGAATTTTCTTTGCAGGGATTATAACCTGAAATGTCTTAATCAAAAGAGTCATGATTTTTATAAAAGAGAACTTTAATACCATTGTGAGCCACTGCTGCCAGCAGTCATAGATAGCCTCGACAGGGGATGTCATTTTAACCCTTTCAAATGCTTTTAATCCCATCCAATAGTTGTATCCACATGATGTATACTTCCATAAAAGCTAATTTAAAAACATATGCCTGCTACCTCTCAACCCAACATTGAACTGTAACATACCTATTTGGTACCTTGACGAAGTTGTCTTGGTATCATAAGTGCATTTACCCGCTGCCAACAAGTCTGTTTAACTGATGGATTTACACACTTTCCACACTTAAGTGCTTTCAACCTTCTTATGTCACTTTTAAATAATACAATTATAGATTTATTGATGACAAAGAGAGCGGGGTGATACTGGATGTTAATTGCAATACAGGTAAATAGTTGACCATGTTATTTTCTTTCAAAACTGGAAGTTTTGTCATGGATTTTAAGGTATTTTATATTTCTTTTAAGAAATCATCCAGAGAATGGAGAATGAGAAGCACTTAAAATGATTCCTTAAGAATATGGTCAAAAAGTTTAAAAGATCATCAATAATTCTCTAAATATTTAAACCATATATGTGGTGTAATATAACTGAATAATTTGAGGACAAAATGAGAGTGACAATTGTCTTAAAAATCAATTGTTTGAGCTATATCTTAATACTAGGACCTCTTTGAACTATTTCAATTTGCTTGAAAAACACAAGTCTTAAAAATAAATGCTTCCTTCGACAATAGTTCTTTGATCAAAATATATTGATTCAAAAAGAAGATGAAGAAAACTTATTCAAAATAATCCAAAAAGAAAACAAAAACACACAACAAACCAAATCAGAATTTTATTAATGGGATTCAAATCAAGTACAAAAAATCAAAACAGCAAAATAAAAATTTTAGGAAATGATTTTATTCAAAGATAAACTTGTGTCTTTATCCACTATCATCTCACTGTAAGATAAAGGAAGAACTAAATCATAAAAAAATATCGTAATGTGACAGAGTTCCCACATATACAAGTATAGTGATGCATAAGATGTTACTTTGACCAAGCATTATTATTAAAAATAAAAGAGAGACTAAAAATAGAAAAATCTCCATTAAGATGAGTGCAGTCCTACTCGTGGAACGGGTCAGGGTTGAATTGATAGTTTAATTTGCTTATCTCTTGACTTTCCATTTAAAATTTTCACGATGATATTAGCGTTTTGAAAAGAAATATTCAACGAAAGCAGAGAGGAACAAGATTTAAAGTGGACTTCCCTGACAACATTCATATTATGGTTCTCTTGGTGTGCCCACTTATTTTCATAACTGCATTATTATAAAGAGAAAAACTGAGAAATAAAACTAAAGAAACTACTCCTAAGCCTACTCTAACTACTAAACAAATCAGGATACTGTGTGTAGTCATGTTTCCAATGTAGCTATTGGAGTAACTCTAATCCTGCTATGGAAACAAGATCAAATATTACTAATATAAATATTGTTAGTATATGAAAAATATCTTTAAAAAATATATATGCTTCACCTTTATCATCATCATTTTAAAAACAAAGCAAACATGACCTTACCATTCCATTGAACATTATTTTATTGTGATCTCAACCATTCTTCAATTTTGTCATTATATGGGTCACAAAAATAACTGAAAAATGAGATTGTGAAGCTTGTGAGAGTTATTGGGACCTGACATAACCATCGGCCTAGACCGAAATGCCCCATCCTCCCAAAGACTATTCTCCAAGTCTTCATCCAACAATTTCTTCACAAAATCTCTAAAGAGAATCATGTTATGCTTACTGAATGTTGGGTAAAAATAAAGCAAGCACAACTTTATCTTTATTATGAAGGAATTTTGTATGCAATTTCAAGCAATCTAAGTCTGTCAAAAAATTAGGATGCAACTATGAGTGATAATGGATATATCAATGGAGACACACATCATAAGAGGGATCCATGACATAAATATAGTGTATTAATGTGTTTGAATGTTTTCTTTGATGATATTGATTGTTTTAAAATGTGAAGCATAAACATTAAAATTTGAACTAGTCAAAGAACGAATATGCAATGTAGAATATTCGGAATTTCCATCAGGATGAGTGCATTGTCTTTCAAAAATAAATCGTGTAAAAACATCTTTAACATGTCATTTTTCCATTAAAGTGATGAAAGTGAAAGAGCATTAAAGCTGACTTGGTAAGTGTTATGTTTGGAATTAGTTTCACCAAATTTTTCCATATAAAAAAGATTAGATTCTGGTGGACTTGATACTATGGGTAAAGTATCAAATCCACAGAATCTAAGAAGAGAATCGGGATATAAAGAGTAAAAGAATCAGAAATAGCACATGAAAATATTATCTTGAGCTATGATATTTAACAATGGTATTCTCAAGGGATTCATAACCATTCATTTTCCTTAAAACTTTCACACTGTTTTGGTGATAAATTCTTCAACATAATATGATCATCTAAATTTGCCTCCTTTGCGATAGATAATTCAAAACTTTCATGGAAAACATCTGATTTCATGTTGATAATATATGATTTGTAGATGAGGATTTAATGTTTCTTCTTCCAATGTAGATCATCTAATCAGTTTCATTTGAATGTTAGAATGATTAAGATCATTTCATCACCTAAGTCTTCTTTAATAGCCGAATTTATATCGATTAGAGAAAGAGTTAGGAGAACGAAAAACATTCACCTTGACCCAACACAAAATCTTCTTCCACGATGGTCAAGGACTGAAAAATACAATATTTAGAGAAAAACCAATTTGATTATCAGTAGAACATTTTCAATAGATTTTAGCTCCCTTGCTTGTTCAACATTTTCCGATGTATCCCTCTCATCCTGTGAACTTAATTCTTCTTGCAATTTAGTGATAGTATTTATAACTGCTTCATCATTTGCGATCGGATATGACTGGATGCAAGCATCATAGAGGCGATTTAATAAAATGACATGTCATCAGATTAAATTTACAAAGAACATGATGGATTCTTGTGAAAATCAACACAGAGTAGATCATTGATTAGCAAAAGTCTGAAATTCTTCACATAATTGATTGTAATCATAGATTTCAAAAGAATCTAAAATTCATCTACAAAATTGAAACCAATCAAAAATGTGATATATGGAAAAAGGCTCAAACCAATGTTTAATCCGACCCCTAAATGAAAACAAACAATCTACAGAAAACCTTTTAAAATCAGAAATATTATGCTTGATGCATTTACACCAAAACTTGTTAATATGGTTTTGCAGATACATTTCCCCCCATCAAAGACTGAGTTTGGAAAAAAGAGAGACTGTCTTGTTGGGAATATCCAGAAATGTGAGAAGTGGAAGCATGTTCCAACACACAGTGATTTGGGGAGCCATGGGAAATTAATAAATTTGAAACAAAGACTCTAGTAAGGCTAACATCAGTTCTGGGACCTCTAGCGCCATTTGTTGACGGGCGAAATTGACCGTCGTCAGCTGGAAAGAGCAATCGATCTGGAGTTGTCTAAATAGCAAGACGTTTGGTGTAACTCGTTCTGATGAGTTTAATGGCTGTTAGCCAATATAAGAATCCTAAAAGAAACGAATAAAATAAAGAAATAACTAACTAATTACTAAACACTATATATATGTACATATGTTCTAATGTCTGTAGTAGTTGTATTTAAGAATAATATATATAAGTCTCGTTTATTTATATGATTTACAAGATGCAGTTTTAATCAGAACTTACGAAAATCGATGTGAAAAATGATTTCGTCTAGGAAGCAGATAAAGAAAGCACATAAAAATATTTATTGTTTTCTTTTATAAAATTTAAAATCTTGCAAAAAAAAAACGATAATGAAACATGAACATGTGGATGATCAAAGATGACCCGTGCATTCTAGTTTTCAATGATATGTAAATGACAGAAAAAATACAAAAGCTATCCTGTCAGTGAATTGGTGAGGTGTATCCAAACATCTACACGAGTGGTGAACATCCAACTGCCATGTCAAAGAGAGAAATCTCAAATAATATATGACTATTCTAAATAAATTCAGAACATGTATTGACAGCATAGGTTTTAATGACAGAAAAGCTAAACATAAACTTCTGATCTCATAATTATACATGATTACAGCAAGATAAATCTGGAAGCAATCTATTCATTTATCATTCAATTTAAAACTCAGATATAAATCCCATTACTTAAATCGAAGATATAATCACAACATTTGTATTTTGATGAAGCAAATGATAGATGGTATTTATAAGATAAACCTCCTACATCTGAATCATTAAATCCTAAGATATCAGACATAACACACATAATAGGATTAAAAAGCATAAATAACAACATTATAAACAAAAGGCTAAGGCCAAAATGCATATATGTCGTTCTAAGTTTTTGAATCATTTATCCATTCTGTAGTCTTTTGGAAGTGTTTTGGATAATAGACTTTAAAATTTGGAAAAATTAATACATAAATGATAATAATTAACCATGTATTGATAAAAAGACCGCTTCTTTAATCAATGCCAGAATCCAATTATTCAAAGAATATGAATATATTATAATGAAAATAAAACCATTTAATTATGGGACAAAAGCTATTAAGCGACCTGGAATTCATATTCTTCTTTGAAATGTTGTCCATTCTCCCAAGATTCCAGCCATCCATTACTCCATTTTGAAAAGAAATAAAAAGTTTACAAAAACAATAATATACAAAGAGAAAGGTTAAATCCTCCTCTCCAATTCCTAGATCCCCCATGGCTCTGATCTTTCTCATATATTTATAAAATGAATGAACAGTCTGGACGTCACTATTAATTTTCGTCACCTGAAATTTGCCTCTAAAAAGAGACCCAAAAATCTCTCAAAAATAGTGCATTTGTTTGGGAAAAATATCTACGTGGAAGGTAAATGGGTCCATTGTGGTTATGGTTTTTCAATCGTTTATTCAAATTCCTCACAGTTTGGCTGCAATGAGTTCTGCAAAACCGCTTGTCTAGTTTTGAAGCCTTTCCAAATTTTATCTGTTGTTGCTCATAAAATTATTTCTAGCAATCCAAAATTATTTTTGGATCAATCATCTTGAACATGTTGGATAATAAAATCAAGCCATGATGTCATTATCTACGTATCCAAATATTTGATAATAGAAACCTGTGAAACAAAAGAAACCTAAATTAATAACCTAAAATTGTGAATAAAATAAAATCTAGAAAAATAAAAATGAATTTAAACTAACTATAAGATATAAACAAACATTATTTATAATTTTGTTTTCAATTTTTTTTTTTTTTTTTTTTTTTTTTTTATGAAAAAATATTAATTTTAGTTTTACAAAATCAAACAAATGATAGATAATTCTTTGATTATTATTTTGAAATGAGATGCAAGATGAAAAAAAAAATTAATTATTAACATCACCAAATGATCTCATGAAAATGAGAAATAGAACAAATGATAGATAATTCTTTGATTATTATTATTTTGAAATGAGATGCAAGATGAAAAAAAAAATTAATTAATTAACATCACCAAATGATCTCATGAAAATGAGAAATAGACCAAAATATTATTTGATGAAGTATTCAACACATTATTCAAAATAGTCAAACTTGCTAATGAGCAAAAGAATGAACACATAATCATAATTTAAACGAAAGTAAACATTTGATAAAAATTAACGTTTTTGTTTAAATTGAGATTTTTATGTTCGTTTCTAACTTTTGACATATAATCTTGTAATAAATGTCTCATACTATAGTGAATGTCTTAAGTTTGTCTCAAAGCAAGCCAAGGTATGGAACTATTTGAAAATGTTGATTCTGTAGCTCATTATAATTATCAAGATTCTAATAGGGACCCATTAAATTTTGTAAAAATATAGGGGGAGCTTTTGGGGCCCAACAGGTTTTAAGTCCATTTTAGCGTCGGACCATATGCTCAAGCATTCTCATAGGCGGGCCTTGCGAGACCTGCGAGAATCTCGCACTATGCCAAAGGCCCACTTGCGAGGGTCGAAACATAGTTTTTAAAGTTAAGTTTTTCTCAATAAAATTTATGCAAAAGTTTGAAACATGTTGCTAACTCTTCTCTCATGGCTCTTGTGTAGGTGTTTGACCACCACAATGTTGGAGTGGTGAGAAAGAGAACATGAGGAATATGATTCCATTTCCGGGAATGACCCGGGTACAGTCTCCGCCCTCTGGGACTGTGGGCTCTTGAAATTCTTCAGGATTCTGAGCATGAGAACCAAACTCAGATTTTTGGAATACCTGGTCCATATGTGGGACATGGAACAACAGTTATTTCACGTGGGATTCCATACGTTGACCCTAGATATCGAGGATATTTATTTTCTAACGGGGTTGTCGCAGCATGGATACCATGCTACTTTGACTGGTGGCCGAGGTGGCGGACTCCCTATGAGTGAGTATTGTCACCAGTACTGTGTTCCTGAGGCAGAAATAAGCAAGGGTAAGGTTTCTATTTGGGGGGTCCAAGACTTGACCCTACGCACCATTTTGTTTACTATTACACATATGCCTGGGAGCGCGTCTCCGCACATGGCTCTCCAGAGCTACTTCCAATATGCCATAGAGTGCACAGAGCCTCGGGTCTTCAACTGGTCGGATGCAATTCTCCGTTGTATGAAGAGACAATTGACGAATTGCAGAAAGGGTGACTTGAAGTAGTTTGGGTACAGATCACTTTTGGTGTCCTTCTTCCTCTAGAGGGTCCCATTGCTGTGATTACAGGTTGATTGGGGTTTACCGACCCCACAGGATTCGAGGATACTGAGGTGGTGTAACCTCATGGCTCGACATGTAGCAGGGCTTATCATCAAGTATAATGATTCATTTTTTGACTGGTTGCGGCCCTAGATGATGATGATTGACGACTACGCATACGCTGGTTTGGATTTTCGAGGGGATTTGGATTTGGCCCTGCCTGAGGATGCTCAATTGGGTGAACTAGGTAAGAAGTACACATTTTGTTATTTTTAAATATTTTTGTGTTTATCCAAGAACTAATCAAAAAATATATTTTTGATGACACAGATGTGGGGCCATATCGACCTCTGGGAACATCTCCTATTCAACGGTGAGGAGAAGCGGTTCTAGTGGCAAGATGGGATACTAAATACTATGAGGCAGTGGAGCAGAACTTGGAGGAGTTGACCGTGGACATCCCAGATATTTCTATTGGGGAGATCCCTAGACTTTACCAGCGCTATACTATGGGCGTGTCCGAGTCTATCAATCGACTACTTTGTAGGGTAGCCCGAGCAGTCATGTGTTATTGTGAGCGTCATCTGTGACGCTATTTTGTAGAATCTATGGGCTTCATATTTTTGAGATTTTGGTCCTTGGACAGAAATTTTTTGTAAAAACTTTTGATCATTATATACATATATACATCTTCTAGCGACTTATCTTGTATTGTGTTATACATGTAATGTGTGATTGGTTTATAAATGGCCCAAATGTCTGTCTAACACATAGTTAGTTAATGCATCAGTTAATGTATTTAAACATCTAGGAATGTGTTGATATTATATATAATCAAAATAACGTTCCAAGAGGCGAATTCGTAAATATACCTGTAATAAAGTAGGACTTTGAATAACATAGACATTACTTAGTTGTAGTACCACTAGCTGTGAATCAAGTCGTATAACTGGGTGGCGGATACCAAGCAAAATAGCATCAATCAACAATTCGATGACGACACTATATTCTGCAATATTATTGGTTGCACGACCAAGGCACACACCTCACAGACTGATAAGTTAGTTTGTAGGTGCGTAAATTGCCCATGCAGCAGAAGCAAGATTTTGAGTACTACGACTAGTGCCATCGGTGAAACCAATGTGGGGTAGAAAAGACTCTGACATCTAGAAACCCATCACAACGTAAGATAAGTGGTTGGGGGCAGAGACCAAATAATGAAAAAGAATACTAAAGTAACACACAAAAAGTATGATACAATAAAATACAAGCACTCATGCACAAGTGACCTTAGGCATAGTAATTATTTAAGTACAACCCATTTCTGGGTTAACTTAAAGGGATACCATCGTATTCCACCAACTCGTAATATCCTTTCTCCAAAAATCATCTGACGATATAAGGACCTCGCCACATAGCTTCGAATTTTTCGGCTCCTAGCATATCCTGATCTTGTTCGTAAAGAAGAACCAGATCACCTTTGGAGAAAACGCGTGGCCTGACATGTTTGTCATATTGAGATTTGACTCATTTCTTTTAGGCTTCTATAACCAGGGTGGCATCATGACGGGTTTTGTCTAATTGCATAAGATACAACAGGCGTTCTTCTTTAGCAGAAGTGTTTGGGAGAAGTTCGACGACTAGTTTTAAGGAGGGTATCTCACATTCAATCGGCAAGATGGCTTCTAGACCATAGACTAACTAGAATGGTGTAAACCTAGTAGTAGACTTAATGGATATTTGGTAAGCCCGCAATGCTGAAAATAAAATCATGTGCCAACTCATTTTGTGAATCCCTATCATTTTTCGAAGCATGGTAATGAGGACCTTGTTTATTGCTTCAACTTAGCCATTGGCTTGTGGGTAATAGGGTGTTAAGTTTTCATGGTGAAGACCCAACTTTTCAGAGAGTTTGGACATCATGAAGTTTCTAAAGTGGCTACCGTGATCAGTAACGATAGCCTGAGGAACACCAAAATGAACAATGATGTGATTGAATATGAATAATACTGTAGTCGTTTCGGTATTATTGAATGTTGGCATCGCCTTGGCCCATTTTGTAAAATAATCTACGGCTACGATAATGTATCCATGCCCCCCGACTGAGTGAGGGTGACATGTCATGAAATCGATACCCCATTTCGCAAAAGGACCAACAGAGACCACAGGTTGTAGAGGAGCAGGGTGTCATCGTATTTTATTGTTGTAGGTTTGGAAAGCATGGAATTTTTGGACGACAATTATATAATCGTTGAATAAAGAAGGCCAAAAATACCTTGCCCATAAGATTTTATGGGTAGTATCATACCCAGACATGTGACCACCACAGGCTCTGGAATGACAGATGTTCAGGGCTTTCTCGGCTTCGTCAAACATGAGGCAGTGTCAAAAAATGGAGTCAATCCCACGATGATAAAGAGTATCACTGAGGATAATATACTAACGGGCTTGGTAGCATATTCGATGGCGATCAGTGCTAGAGAAATTGAGCCAGAAAGTCTGGGTCTGGAGATATATGATAATATCTCCATACCAAAGGTCATCGGAACTAATCAGGAAAAGGGATTCATCAGGTAATGAATCGACTGCTACATTTTTCTTCTTAGAGCAGGGAAGGTCACATATCAACTCGCCAAACACCAAGGATTTCTTGGACTTAGCGCATTCGAATTCTAAGTCAAACTCCTGGAGTATTATGATCCATTTGGAGTATTTTCCCCCTAGCAATTGGCGTGTAAGAATGTGTTGCATAGGGTTGCAGTTAGAAATCACTGTAGTTTTTCGTAAAAGGATATAATGCCGGAAATGTTGAATAGCTTGGATGACTACCAAGGCTAGTTTTTCAACATGTAAATACTTGGTTTTTGTAGTCATGAGACTCTGACTCAAGTAATAGATGACATGTTCATCATGAGAATCATCCTCCTGGATGAGAACCATAGCGATGGCATAGTCCGAGGCAGTGAGGTAAATGAAATAATCCCAACTGTAATCAGGTGGGAAAAGTAGAGGGGTACGTGTCAAAGACAGTTTCAAAGATTCAAAAGCTTTGTTGGCAGTGGTATCCCATATGAACTCAAAACCTTTCTTGAGAAGTCACGTAAATCCAAAAGTTAGCTCAACATAGTTCGGGATGAAACGACAAAGAAAGTTTGCCTTCCCTTGCAAACTTTGTAACTAGTGAAGTGAGGAAGGAGGAGGTAGATTGAGAATCACCTCGACCTTCAACAGATCTACCCTGATCCCTTGATGTGAAACAATAAAGCCCATAAGTTGGTCAGATTCTACGCAAAAAACACATTTGTGGGGATTCAAGCATATATGGTAAAACCGACATCAAAGGAAAATGGCACGGAGGTGTATTATATGATCTACATGGTGCATGGAATGAGAGGGTAAGTCATCGAGATATGGCTACACAATGTGATTTATGTCGTGAAAGGCATAAGACATAGCACGCTGAAAATTTGCAACGACATTCTTTAAACTGAATGGGAGTTTTCGATAGGCGAAAGTGCCCCAAGGACAAATAAAAGCAGTATTGTGTTGGTCCACTGGTACGATATTGATTTGATTATATCCAGAGAAACCATCCATCAGAGATAAGATTTCGCTTCTGGCACAATTGTCGACGATCTGGTCAATGAAGGAGGTAGGAAAGTTGTCTTTAGGACAAGCTTTGTTAATGTCCCTATAATCAATGCACACGCGGATAGTGCCTTGTTTCTTGTCGATTGAAACAAGATTGGAAACCCAGTCAGTTAGAGCCACCGGGTAAATGAAGCCAGCCTTAAGAAGTTTCTCAACTTTAAGCTTGATAGCGGCTGCTTTACATGGGTGGACCGGACGAAGTCGTTGCCGGACGGGTTTAGCGTTCGGGTATGTCTTAATCTCATGTATAACAATGTCGGGGTCAATACCTGACATTTCTTCATAGCTCCAGATGAAGACGTCACAAAATTATTGGAAAAGAGACATGTAGGTGACAACTTTGTTATGGGAACACGAAGCTCCGATATGCACATTTTCAACAATTCCAAGTTTTATGGATATGTCGAGGGGGATGGTGGGTGAAATATTACTTAAGTTCCCTTCGTAGAACATATCATGTGTAGACTCGGGAATGGTAGAAATAACGACAATGGTCGACGGGGTCGAGATCCATTGGTAACCCTCTATGGTATGTTGTTCTAGGAAGTGGATGGAACGATGATGTCCATCGTCCCAAGGGGTGTCTTCCATGGACATAACAGACATAATCATCTTGTCCGTGGGAAAAATGATGCGGAATGGATCTGGAGATAAATCATCAAGAGAGGGGGTAGAAGGAGTTGTCAATTGAATGACTTGATAAGCGGATTCGACTGGACTCAAAGGCATTTTGGCACCATAACGAAGATGATCGTTGGGGTTGGGTACCATCCATGGGTCATAAGACATAGGGGTTTCATGAACAGAGGTGGAGATCATCTTGATCGAGGCGAAAAATGGATGTGGAACATCGAGTGGTGGGATGGGGAAAGTACCCATCAACGAGGAATCTTTAAGAAGACCCACACCGATGTTCTCATATCTAGGGGGGGGTTGCAATGAATGGTACGTTGTCGGTACATGCATCGGAGTGAAATAAGGCCAATTGGTTGACGGGAACTACTTTTCCTTGATGTGGGAAACACATGACATGGAAAATAATTTACACAACTACACACATGGAATCGATCCAGCTACGACCAAGTAGAAGGTTGCAATCAAGAGGAGCATCAAAGAATTCCACTTCAACTTGGACCGTTTTGCCTTTTAACGTAATAGGCAACAAAGGGAGGACACTGTAAGGATTAAAACCAGAGCCATTGAAGGCTTTTAGCGTGTTTTGGGATTCAGTCAAAGGAGGAGAGCCGATGGCTTTCCAGTAGGTAATAGACATGACACAAGTCGAGGCACCCTCATCAATAACCGTTCTACAAATGTTTTTGTTGGAGACAATAACTTGTATTTGGAATGCGAGTTGAGGGGGTAACCTGGGAATGTGATCTTCCAAGTCAAAAATTATTAAATTCGTATTCGTAGGGTCGATTCCACCAATAACTTTCAAAAACGCCTTATGTTGTATAAGACAACTCTGAAGGACTTTGAGGGCTGACATCGCGGACGATTCTTAGGACAGATCTTCGACAACACTGTAGTTCTAGGCAGCACGTGCATGAGGATTGAAAGCCGATTTTCAAACGACACCCTTTGGAGGAGGGCGAAGGACTGTATCTAGACTCGGTCGTTCGAGATGAAGAGGACCGTTGGTAGGTGGGTTCGTGGGATATGGTTGGACCACTGAAGGAGGTATTACCTCAACCTTCTCTTTGGAGGAAGAATACTCTTTGGCTCGAGTGGTAAGTGTGATGTCATTTTTCTTTGAATCACCTGTACACATTAAGACATATGATGTATTGGAGGGGGAAGGTTGGTCAAGATTGACCAATTGGGCCTGTTGTTGAGGAGGGAATGGTTGTGAAAATACGGCTGGAGTGGGGGGTTTTGTGGTCCCTTGAAGGAACTTAGTAACCTCAGCTCATCGTGGACAATCCTTAGTGTAGTGATCATCACCACAGATAAGACAAAGGTATTGGGATTTGTGCTTATCCCTATTGTCAACAGGTGGTGTTTTGGTTTTCTTAGTTTGTGGATTATTTTTATCCTCCTTGTTCTTACCCTTTCCTTTTTTGGATATATTTTTGCTGGTAGGGTTAGATTGAACATAGTTTACCTCAGAAGTCTTGTCGGTGGGAGGGGTAGGAGACGAAGCATTTTGAACATTAGAAGAAATGGATTTGGAGTTGTTTCTAGAGGTTTGGACGAAATGAGGTTGGTCATGGAAAGTGCCAATCACATCGTTAGCTGAATGAGAAGCAGCAGGAGTGGTTGGAGTGGAAAAAGTAGAAGGACAAGGTGTGTCAGGGAGTAAGTCGTAAAGAGTACATGTTTGTGAGTAAACGAGGTCTAGGTATTGGGCACGACTGATTGCCTATTCTTCTGTGACAACTCCACCCATGGCGATGTCACAAGCGATGTCATTCACGAATGATTTTGTGAACCACTCTACCAACAAACTGATCGGGAAGTTCAAGTTTGATGAGACGTCGTCTCTGTCGCCACTCATGAATGCGATCAGAGATATGAGTGGCTTTGGTTTGTTTGAAAGAACACAAAATCTTGGTTCCCATTTCATAGTGGATCCGTAACTGGTAGTGGGTGAGGAAAGCCATAGCGAGGGTGTTGAAGCCGGTGAAGAAGCCTCATGGTAATTCTATATACCACTTCACGACAGAACCTGTGAGGGTTTGCTGAAAAAGGCATAAACGAATAGAGTCATCCATCAAGGAGTTGAATGAGCACCAAAGGTGAAAAGTCATTACATAATTGTTCGGGTACTCCCCCGATTTACCATCGAATTTAGGGATGTCGGATGGTAGTTTGGATGGTATGGTGGGCCATTGAGGAGAGTGACGGATCGGATCATTTAAAATCCTTGACAGATCTGGGAGGTCTAGGGTGGCTAAGAAAGATAACTATCTATTCACATGCAGGTATTGGTGACTTTGGGGAAAGAGTCCCATCGGTAAACCAATGGGACCATAAGCAATCTACATATAATGCGAAGATCTGGGCAGATTCAATTGTTGGTGTGGAGGCAAGTAATTTGTAGGGTTGTACCCTTGAACAAGGGCATGGGGTTGAGTGTTCGAGCCCCAAATTGGATTAGACATGCCTGGATATGGTTGGCCTGTACTAGGGGGTATGACGGAGTTAGCTTGAGGTTGTTTCCCCCTAGTTGATTGAGGATTATGTTGTATAAAATAATTCCAATACTGGGCCAAGGATGGAGGTATGTTTTTTTCCATAGGGTGGGGTCGGTTGGGGTTTCCCTACAATGGGGGGTTGCGTCCCAATTGGGATTTTTCCCGCAAAAGGAGGTTGAGTTTGGCCTCCTTGGTGAAATTGTCCACCAACAGGAATCTGGTAATTAGGTGTGAAAGACGGGATGGTGTCACTGGGATTAGTGCCTCCGATAGAGGATGGAAGAGGTCCTCTGAAAGGGGGTTGAGGAAGTGTCAGAATGAAACTGGGAATATGGTGCCCAGAAGGAGTGGAACCGCCAGGAGTCCTAGATGAGATTTGTGTAGGAGCGGGAATAGAAGAATTCAATGCATGATATCTAGATGGAAGTGTTGGGGTGAGTTTGGGCGAAAGCGGTGTGCCAATGGGGGTTTAGTTAGTCGTTGTAGTCCCAGTGCGAGGACTCATAGTATATGGGACCATTGTGTGATGGACCGTTTGTAGGGGGATAGTCAATATGTGGTCTACTGGTGGAGTGTCTGTACCAGGAAAATAATATGCAGTAGTAAAAGGTACTGTGTCTGGATCAAAATTTTCGGGCAACTCAAGTGAAACAGTGATATCAATGCTTGCTCTTGAGCCAAAGAGATCCCGTCTAAAAATTCCAGTAGTCCAAAAAGGATCTTGACCCTCAGGTCCTATGAAAGGTCCGGTTGGTGATCCAGAAGACTGAACAACTAAATCTCTAGAAGAATTCTCTCACACAATACGTCTCCTAGATTCGGGAGGAAGTCGAAAGTCCTCTTGAGAATTGGTAATTCATAACCGTTCTAGAGAGTTAGTTCTTTCCACTTGTGGAGTGGAAACGTATTAGACTTCACTCTATTGAGGAGATCCCTCCGGTGATTTGGTAGGAAAGGGTTGAGAACCTTCCATATCTTTTGGGGGTAAGCCTTGCATTCTATGTGAACAGCATGGAGGTTCAATTGTGATCGAGTTAGAATATTATGAAAGAAATTATATGGCCAACTTGGGTAAACAAACAACATGCGCTAGTAAAATCTAGGAAGCAAAACCAAGCAAACAATACCTTCCAATTCCGAAGTCACTAGTTGGTAATAAAATCCAACGTCTCGATGATGAGACAAGAAGGGGCTGGGCTAGGGTGGAAAGGTTATGTTGACGACCTGTTTAACGTACTTACACCCTGGTGCAAGCTCCCACACATAATCGTGGGTATACCCTCCAAAAAGCCCAAGTGAGTTTGGCCAACGTTGATTCCAGGTACCGTGAAGACTTACCCCTTCACAGTCACCTTGTGTAAGACCCTAAGAAAATAGGCTACTAAGGTTACCACCGACAACAATGATGCCTGGGGGAATAGTCGACAGTCCGATCCACACGCAAGGGCAGGGTATCTAGCCCGAAATCAACTTGAGAGGCTTCCATTCATCATTGTGGGCATACCTTCTAGTGACCCCTGTAATACGTGCAATCTCTACACCGATATCGACAAAGCAAGGTGAGTAACTCTGTCAATCTTGATGCGACCTCAGGTTTGACCCTTGTGTGAGAAGGGATTCCCAAGATAAAATGATGCAAATGGAATTTAACACTCCTTATCACAAGATGCTATTGTGTGTTTTGTGCTTTGGAGAGTGTGTCTCACTGCCTATTCCAAAGCTCTAGCCTAGCTAGTGTTGGTGTAAAATAGCCCTAGAAACAGGGATGATTTTAGGGGCTAAATTTCGCTCATGGGCTAATTTTCCATGGTTTTTCCCAAAAAATTATTCGTTATTTTAAAAATGATTCGCCCAAATTCTATAGGATAAAATTGTTTTACCTTAAAAATCGCCAAAATTTTATACAAACTATATAAAATCCTTATAAATTTGAATATTTTTACAAAAAAATCGCCAAACATCTATAGTTGGAATATGAAGGATTAGTAATATTCACCAAGGTTTCTACATTTTAAAATAAATTTTCATCCTTAAAATCATCCTTGCCTAGAAAAAGTTACTAGTTGAATTTTAAAATTGCGCGATATTATTAAAGGTTGTTGTTACTCAAAAGGAGATAGAAATGAAACCAATGTTGTGTGAGACTTTGACCCAACAATGCATAAATAAGGATGAATGATACAAATTTTTTGTTCGATGAATCCTATTTACAGGAGGGAAAGAGGATTTTTCTGGAACAATGCGAACTACGATGTATGATCTTCTCTGAAATTCAATATCAAACAATCGTGAACAATGCAAATTCTCTATTTGTTGTCTTTCAATACTTGAATGCCAATATTTTTCAAATACAAGGGTGCTTTTAAAAAATAAAATGTCTTTAATTTTTCATTAGAAACCAAACAACATGGATGGAACTAAGAAGAAACAAGCAACTAGCGAAAAAGAAATTCACAACAAACACCCAAACCAATCTTTCAATGAAGATAAAAATAACAAACTGACAAGACTAGTCTCTTCAAATGCACATGGGTAACACTTTTCCAATTAATAAGCAATTGAAAAGGACAATTGATCTCAACTTTTAAAACCAATCAAAGGCTCCCGACCAAACAAGCACTCGGATTTCAAAACCAGAGATTATACCCTTGTTAAGAAAAGGTCAAGAGGTAAAAATTGAGAAAAATGATCAAGACGATATTTCAATTTCCGAAAACTAATCATTCACGAGATTTGAAGTCAAGAAACATTCAATCACTGGCCAGATAATTTATTCTTAGACACACAAACAAATCTGGGCATCTAAGGACACAAAAGACCTATTCCAAAATTTTCACAAGTGAGTTTGTAGGCTGGGTGTGGGGAACAGTGCGAGAATCAAGGATTCTCGCAGGCTAGACACAGGAATACTGCGAGAAGTTCACACTAAAATGAACAACAAACTGAAAACTTTAGTGATTCTCGCAGGCTACATAAGGGTGTCGTGCGAGAAGGTCTGTAATCAAGCAAATTTTGGAAAAAAAGAAAAAACTTCTGAGGGAACTTCTAGATCCAGGGAGTCTGTAATGGTTTCCTTAATACTCAGAGATTGATTGGGAATGAAAAATGGTAGGTTAGGAGAAAATGGCCAAGAAAAAACCACTAAAATGGGTTGTATCCCCAGTGGAGTCGCCAATTTTGTTATCGGATAAATTGGTAGGTGCAGACACTAACAGATCTCCCTAGATCCACCTAGATCTAGAACAAAATAGGACAGGACATGACTCTTTCCCTAAGTTATAGTCATTGAATATACTAATAAGGAGGAATGAGTGACATACTTTAATATCACTTCCTTAGGTCTCTGTTGTTCCCACTTCTCTCCGACGCTCTTGTGAAATCAAGTCCAAGACAACACAAACCAACCAAGTGAAGATAACAAAGTATATTCAATGTCAACTTATGCATATGATCAAGGAGTTATGCAATAAAATAAGAGTAATTCTATGGGAAAGAGACATGCCATTGTATTATATTAATTGAAAGTAGAAGATACAACCAGATCCCCTTGATGTTGTAAGATTCCTTTCAGTGACCGTTGGTTCCAACACACACACTTGCTCTGCACTTGCATGAAGAATATCCAATACCACTTGATAGACCAAATAGGGTTTTCAAGATTTTATCCAAGCAGGGTTCTTCACACGATTCTTTCACCAATTCTTCCTTCAATCTTGCTCAACCTTTTCCATGAGAATCCTTTCAATATATAGGAGAAGGAGAGATGGTTACATGGAGAATCCTTTCAATATATAGGAGAAGGAGGATCCCACTAAATATGATGAGTCAGTAGGATGCCAACCATGTGAATGCCAACTCATTTTCTAGAAGATCCTCTTCTAGAACCTTCATGACCTCTTATCTTTTTCAATCTTAAAAACAAGTTTGCACCCTATCTATGGAGCAGATTGCGAATAGTTCGCACCCTAAGTGTGGGTTGCCTGCGATAATGGGGGATTTTTGCACCCTGTAATAAAGGCAGCCTGTGAACTCACCTTAAAATGTGTTTTTGGAAGAAGATAACAGTCACTTTTCTCAAGCAAAAAGTCCTCGTGGGAACCTGAATACATCACTTGTAGAAACATCACCAGAGTGACCAAAATCATGTGTAACAGTGTCCCTTAGCACATTTCCACCTACTTCCTACTCTGTTATAAATTTTGGATGTTTTGCATGCATTCTACTTACCATCCGAGCTTATGCATTGTTGGTAGTTCGTCTTGCGAGCCGAGATTGATCAAGTTTTCTGCCTCGGGCCCTCGCTAAGTTCCTCGCACAGAACACAGATACGGGTTCCACCATGGGAACCCCTCAAAACATAATAAAGGGAACACGAAGAAGCAGAAGTGCCAGGCCTGATCCCCAAAGTGACTAGGATTCGTTTTTACTCACAGAGGGAATCCCCAAGGCTTCAAAGCGGGGTTCCTACCTGCGTGTGGAAACGATGATATCACATTGTATGAAGGTTGAAGTGGAAGAAGTTGCATCAGAAGGAAGAACGTTGGAAGACACGCCTCCCCAACAATAGATACCCAAGAAAAATGGCAGGCCAAGGAAGAACAAGGAAGTTGGGGAAACCCAAGTCCCAAGCAAGCCGTGCACAAGACCGACTACCAAGGAATTACTTATGCACGTTATTTGACTAGAGCCTGTCGAAGGAACAAGTCAGGAAAGAAGGAGAAGAACGAGGAGAACGTATTCCATGGGCACTAACGTTCGAGAGATGACTCAACAAATGAAACAGGTGCAACTCGCCATTGCCGAACTCTACTAGGAAAATAGAGAATTAAGGCGACAATTTTCGACAAAGACTATTGATGTGTCAACATCACAAGGTCGTGAAGGGAATGTGATGTGGCTCAAGAGACAGCTCCGGGAAGCATAGGATACAATTGTGCAGTTGTGCAAAGCACAAAGGATGTCGGAATAACATCCACCTCTATGACAAGACCTGTTGATGACCGAACCAAGAAAGAAAAAAAATGGTTATGACGCAGTCATACACCGTTGTTTTCTATTTTGGGAAAAAGGTCATATGAAAGGCAATTGATCAGAGGAAGGCTCGTTTCCTAGATTCTAGGGAGAGAAGATGGAGAGCCAGGCAACCCAAGCGACACCTTCACCTATAAATTTCATGTTTTCAATGTAAAACAGATTGGTTGGCCAAAAAGTGTAGAGAGTGTCTAATGTATGTAATTTGAGCTTGATCGTAATCTAGTGAAAAAATACCAAAATTTTATGAAAGGATTCTAGTTGTAGTAGTTGGATGTATTGTTTCTTTCCTTTGGATATGTATTTCTTGTGTTCTTTATCCACATATTTTCTTGTCTGATTCGGAACGTATTTTTGAGCCTGGGATTCTTTGCACAGTGCCACTTATTCCCGCTTTTTAGACAAACTGTGTTTCCTCCCATTTAACTCTGAATTCACCCTCAGTGGTGTTCTGATTCACTTTGTGTGTTTTTCTCCCCGCCACATGACGATCTTACACTGAAGACTATTACTTTCCTAGCTGACAAGGTATCAGGGGTCGGCAACCGGGGACAAACCTATCACTAGTTTTCCTATGGATTAGCTTCCTCAAAACTCTCGATGCCGAAATGTTTCAGAAGTTGGTGATTGGAGAAAAACTTTTAGCGTGGTCTAAATGTTCGTCGCAGTTTGGTATTCTCCATTTTCGCTAAGTGCGTCAGCTATCGGCTATCAGCGACATCATTTCTTTATTTTTTAATGTTTAATCTTTTAGAATTTCACTTAGGCTGAAGGGAATTGATTATCAACGATATCCTTGTGTGATTCTTGTCATGAAAGAAAACTTTCTTTTTTCGATGCGGTGAAGATTAGCGCTCGACGACTATGGTTTTTTCGAGTGATTTTATTTCATCTTTTAATTCCTTCTGATGCCAAATTTGGGTGAATTGGGTGAAATATTTTGGCTGTTGATTCATTATTTAAAGTCAATCCTTTTAAGTCATGGGTTTTCATAGATTCAAACAAACTTTGAAATACATAATGAAAGTCAAGATGATAATCAAAGGCAACTTTTTTTCACAATGAAGTCGAATTAGACAGTGCAAAAGATCAAGTGGTACCCAAAAAGTGAAATTTGACATAGGATTTTTTAGGGTGTGTTGAGTGCTCAATAGGTCCAATCCCCAATTTTGTGGGTCATGTCAGGAAGTATCCATATGGGTACTTTTCCCATATCCTCATTGACTCTTGAGGAAGACTTCCCAACTACCAATATGACTGGTAATTTATTTCTTTGGGTCAGAGGACTGTTCTGGGTCTGAACAATTTAAATACAACAGAGTACTAGTCTAGTAGGTTTCATCTCAACCATTACTGGTTCCCCTCACCATCTCTCTCATGCATCATGATCTACCTTGGAAACCCCTTCATCAATTATGCAACAATTTCCATTTTAATTAGTAATAGAAATATATATACATTACCTTCTATCAAAAGGTTCATCAATTCCAATATCCACGCATAATCAGTCTTCCCATAGTCTTTTAGCAGGATATAGTTATATTTACAAGTTGGGGGAAACATGGGTATTGCACACTCATCCATTTTTACTATACCTATTATCTCCAACTTTATTATGATTTAGAAAACAAGGAAATGTTTTATCCCAACTAAAAGTTAGAAATAACTTCAGAACCAGGAATCTTTGATAAGGGGAAAGAAATAAAAATCCAAGGTTGATCCTCAAAATTAATCCAACATATTATTGCTCTCAATGGTATCTTTCCCCTTCTCCCAACAAATAACTCAAATTTATACCATAAAAGGCAGTTAAATTAGTTGGGAATGGAGATCATATAGGTTGTACAAGTATACAAACCCTACGTTCTCCACTTAGGGGTGAACACTTAATGTACATTTATTACTTTTTATCATTTTTGGAAAATTCCTATGGGTTGCTTGAGGGAAATCCGTAAGCAACCCACAAGTTGCTTGAAGGAAATCATAGGAAGTCACTTAAGGACTTTAAATATATGCAAGATGAGGAAGGATGATTACATAATCAATACTCCCTTCGCGTGGTTCCAGTCTAATGTGGGTTCCCAATGTTTTGTTCTTCGCCCCTTTGTTACTGTTTCTAATTGTTATATGCCAAGAAATAGATAAGGATAATTTTCCCATGATTTCTTAAAGTGTTTGTTGATGTGCGTTCTTCAGTTGTGTCTCATGCTTGCATATAATTCTCGTTGAAATGTGGAATGTTTGCCGAGGTATTTTTTTCGCCACCGCTCTTTTCAAATGATAGAATCTTATACTTTATGAATTAAGCAGGGATAATTTTAAGGATGGAAATTTATATTAAAATGTAGAAACTTGGGATAATCTTAGTAGTCCTTAATATGAAAAATGTAAAATGTTTGGTGATAGTTTGGTAAAAATATTCAAATTTCTAAGGATTTTATATAGTTTCTATAAAATTTTGACGATTTTTAAGTGAAAATAATTTTATTCTATGGAATTTGGGCAAATTGTTTTTAGAAAAAATGGAAATTGAAGAATCTATTTTTGGTAAAAACCATGGAAAATTATCCCATTTGTGAAATTTAGCCCCTAAAATCATCTATGGAATTAAGTTATTTTCTCTTTGGATAATGTGGTTCGACTCTAATAAACAAGAAATTGAATATCCTAGTAGTGTGAATTAATAAACAAGAAATTGAATAATAGTGTGAATTAATAAACAATAAATTAAATATCTTAGTATTGTGACTTAATAAATGGATAAATTTATTTATTTTTAATACATTTTGTTCATTATAATTTAATAATAAAAAAAAATTATTTTGAAGGTCATTGTGTATGAGACTCCCTTGTTTTGGGGACAAAGGAACCCCTATGCCCAACAAACAAACTGCTAAAGTATTAGGAGGTGTACATACCGTTACCCCCCATGTGGATTTGAATCGATAACCTCCAAGAAGGAAAAACACGTTGTTAACCATTAGGCCTGATAATTTTTGTTGTTTTAAAATTTAAAATTTAAAATTCATATATATATATATATATATATATATAAAGTTTTATAAAATTTGAGTTTAACATTTTATAGTAAAATTTAAACCCATCTCAATGAATACCTAGAAGAAAGAAAAATAACCTAAAAGAAGGGAAAAGAGAAAGTCATTGGAAAGTACTAGTGCAATGAGATGGGGAGAATGAAGAATCTCAAGTAGGTGGTTTCTTATGAAATATGTGTTGTTATGAGAAGCACTTTTAACATTTAAGAACATAAAGAAATATGTGATGGATGTTGTTATCCCTCGAGATGTTCCAAGTTGTTGTTGGAACAATGCTAAGACACCCCAGATGCTAAGACTTGGGATGAATCTTAAAGCCATATTTGCAGTAAAATGATTGTGCAATATTTGGAAAGTGTTTATTTCTCTCTCTTGAAATTTAGGGCCTCAAACAGTTCTCAGTTCAGATGACAAATGCTCTCAATTATCAGAGGCATATGTCTACAAGTGTTTTAGACAACCAAGATTATAAGGGAGATGAAATGGTGGATTAGAGGAAGAAAAAAATAAACACACAAGACACTACTAAGAATGAATCATGTATCCCATGGAAAAGGAATAGCATGCTGAGAAATTAAGAATTCAACAATCCTAACAGATGTATACATATCTATAAAATGTTCTTCAAATAGTTAACACCTTCATACACTCAAATACATGGAGGTACCCTTTGCATATAATTCAAATGCACAAAAACTTGATAATAAATGGTCATTAATTCAAAGGAAATCACTTCTATATAAGGATTAAACATCATGCAGTAACATTGAACACAAGGTATAATATGTTGTCCTTGTTTTCATAAATCAAATCCAATACAGAAAAACAAAAATGGGAGGAGATGCTTTACACGAACACATATATAATAGAACGATGAATTACAAACTGAATATTAAACACAGAGGATGAATCTTTGGTTGCCTTGTGCCCTTATCAATTGATTTTTCTCAAGGTTTATGTGGTCGAACAACTCTGGTTACAAGAAACTCTTTAACTTCTCAAAGTGTTGACCCTAACAATGGGTTCCTTCATTGTCTTTTATTCCGCTCGTTCATGCCTTGAAATCGCTTCTTGAAACCATTTCCAACCTCTTGAATATTCTTACGGTTTCTTGATTCTTGAATGGTTTTCCCCCTGGTAAAATTGCATGAATTACTTTTACTTTCTCAAATTGTTGAGATTGTGGAGTAGTTGGAAATTCATAGGCCCAAAATATCCACTTGAGCTCGGTCCCAAAAGAGTCTCTATAATCATTTATTTTGTTCTTGGGTGTTCAAAATCAAATCTACACAGGAGTGAGACTAAGTAGTCACCGGATTGAGCTTAGCAAAGATTTGCAGTCGTCGATCTTTAAACATGAGACTTCACATCGTCAAAATACATCCCCAATGCTTGGTGTATCAGAAATCGAAGTATCGACGATCTTCATATAACTTTGATCAAATTGGGATTGCCCATCTTGAAATGAATATAAACCCTCCATTATGGGCCCGATCAAATCTCGACCACCAATTTATCTGCTACCAAAAATTGAATACTTTAAGCCTTGTCGATGGCATTGCTAACGTCAATCTGGAAACATGGAATATTTTCACTGGTCCATGTTGATGGTGATTTGGCAAGGAGGAAAAGACATGTGTCACCTATTTTTGGGATGCTCACCTATATATACGGTGGTTTTCCCATGTCCACATGGAAACTGCTGGTTGGCCCTGACAGTTCTCTATTGACATGCAAAGTTGTCATCTCTCTACATTTCACCGACGACGTCATCGTCATTGGTGTTTTTCTAGGTATCAGGGGATTTCTTCTGAGTGTCACCGATGACGATGTCCACCACGATCTCCACCATTAATATTTCACTGAAACAATGAGAGACCTTGATCTTTCACCGATGTAAAGAGAATCATTCATATTTCATTAACGTAAGGAGATCCATTGATCTTAGATCAACCAAAAACCAAAAACAACAAAGGAAATGAACATCATTATGTCAATTTCACCCTGTATGTGTGACCCCTTCTTACTGGTCTGCTTTGGCCCTAATGTGGTAGACATGAAGGACATGTGTCACCTAGAGATTTGATATGATTTTAGGTGCCTTTGGTAGATTCCATATGCCCACTTGGCAGCTTCTGATTGGTCTAACAGGTTCCCTACTGGTATGGAATTTACACATATGTCACTAGGGACATGCATTCATTCATCATTAATTTGTGTAGGAGAGAAACTGTGATGGATTTTGGGTCATTGATCTCACTCTCCTTTACCAAATATGGACCATCCTTTAGAGGTGTTCTCATCATAGTTATCCTCAGCCAAGACCTGTGAGAAACTCCAATGAACAAACTCCAATGACTATTGATCTAGAGCTACAGATAAGATTGAATTCGGATAGTTGATTAGGGGCATCTCATTGGAGCGGCCGGGGCTTGGGTTTCATACAAGACTCCAAAGAGGGGACTCTAAAGGGACTCGGAAAGACAAGTCTGGACTGTCCATAAGAGGTCTGAGAATCACTGAGGGCCTTTGATCTGGATGCATTTTAATGGAGAAATTTGGATAAGGAAAAAATCATCATATTGACACCAACCTGGACACATGGTGACTTTGTATTATCCCATGGTGACATTGATGTGGCAGGGGAGCAGGACATGTGTCGCCTAGATTTGATATTTTTTCCTATGCATTTGGTGGATTCTCCATGTCCACGTGTTAGCCTCGGATTGACTCTAACAATGCTTCACTAGCATGCTGACGTGACCCCTGGCCAAGAAGCTTTAATACTCGAGAGCATATCTGGATTGTCAATCGAGGGTGTGATTACTTAAATATGGGTCGTTTGAATTTACCCCATTGAAGTGATTAAGAGTGAGTTCCCAAGAGGGAATCCAACAAGGAGATCATCTCGATCGTTGATTAGAGGAACAAGAGACCAAACGAGATCCATTGATATTTCTACGGTTGAAAGAAAAAATATGCTAAGAAACAAACATTATTACGCTAATGCCAACTTAGACAAGTGGTGGCTTTATATTGGCCAATAATGATGTTGATGTTGTAGGAATACGTGACACATGTCACCCAAATTTAGGATATTTACCTATCCATGTGGTGGGTTCCCCATGTCCATGTGTAACGTTGAATTGACACTCTAGGGTCATGGATCAAATATGAACCATCGATCTCTCTAAGCATGATGGTTGACGCAATGAGATATGGGTCGTTGATCAAAAGAGGTCTGAGAGAAAATCTAGACCATCCATGGGGGTGCACCCTTGGAGCGCTTGAGGATTGGATCCAGATGTGACTTCGACGACCGTTGATTTAGGGTTTCTAGAGGAAGTCTGACGACGTATGAGAGTCATCGATCTTTCAGGGTCCAAAAAATTTCTTGGAGCCTGAATTTTAGGCCACGGTCTTGTGATAAGCCCCCATGGATTATTGTGCTTAAGATCTTTTGGGGTGAAATAAGCCCCTTTTGACCCCCTATAATCACCCGAGAGCTTGAAACTTTCCTTAGACATGAAAAGGCATGGATTTTGTTTTCGTTTCTTCTTTCTGACTTAGGAAAATTTGGAAGTTTTAGCTTAAAGGATCTTGAAGCTCTCTCTTCTGCCACTAAATCATCTGATCTCAGACTGATCACTTCATCAAACCTTCATTTAATGGAGAGAAAAAATATAGTACTAACATTTGACTCTAGCGAGGGCATCATACCCCTATGGTCTACTGAGAATTGTATACCAAGTGCTCTCTTTTGTTGAGTTATAGAGTCTTCCTGAAAAGATACATCTCCTTCAGATATGAAAATTGATCTTATATGTGACAAAAAATTTTCTCAACAACTTATGTTGTTATAACCTACCTCCTTGTTGAAGTAATCAATGGTGAATGAAGTAAAATTCAAAATTCATGAATAGTGATGAAAAAGGAATTATTTATGTATAGGGTAAGAAAATTTTGGAGTGATCAGTACTACAAGAAGTTCTTGAGGAACCTCCCATTTACAGGAGCCCCAAACAATTCTCCATCCAGCCGATCTAAATCATAAGTGTTGTTATCTTGGAATGGAACTACTTGGAAGGGTCCAAGACAAATATTAATTTCCATGTTTCCCTTTAGCTTCACCTCGGGCGTCCCATTTCATGACCAAATCCTTCATCGTGAAATTTATTTCCTTGGTACTTTTATCAAATATTTATTTTATTATTTCTTGGTGAACTTGGGAATTTATCTAAACTTGTTCTCTTATCTGTTGGACTTCAATCAGCGAATTAATTCTTCTTTGCATGTCATATGATTCTTCCTCTTCATCTTGTAGTAATTCCATCACGTGGAGGCTGAGTTGAACGGGGAAAATGGCTTACAACCCATACACCAGCTGAAAAGAGGAAGTTCCAATGGCCCTCTTGATGCTAACTTTGTTTTCCTAAACATATTTCAAATGGGAGTCCCATGCCTTCTTGTTTTGAGATAAAAAATTTCTTGATAATATTGATAAGGTTATTATTGGAGGATTCAACCAAACCATTTCCTTGTGGATAATAAGCATTAGAGTGTCCCAACTCTATGTTACATTCCTAACAAAACTTAACCAATTTGGAAGATTTTAAGGCTTGAGCATTATTAGTGATGATCTTTATTGGGCACCCAAATCTGGCCAAGATATTTTCCTCTAGAAACTTTATGATGACTATATTGATGGTTTCCCTTGTAGGTATGGCCTCTACCAATTTTGTGAAATAATCTATGGCTGTCAAAATCCATTTTTGTTGTCCACTTGAATTTGGATTAATCTCGTCGATGAAGTCTAATCTCCACTACTATAAAGGTGTCTCTACTTTGATTGGTTTTAGTGGGAGGGACAACAACTTCTAATTACCTACAAACATTTGACATTATACACATGCTTGAACCAAGAATTTTACATCAAAAAATAAATAGCATCAGTAATACCTAGCTCTAAGGATCTTGTATGCAATGGATATCCAAGCATGGCGACCCCCCACACACCCTTATGAAACTTAATGATTATTCCCTCAGTTTGTTCCTCAGTGAGGAAATTTAGTAAGATTCTTCTAGGGTCTTTCTAAAATATATTTTCCTCCAAAATGAAATATTTTACAGCCTTAACCTTAATAGATTTATCCCTGGCTTTATCCCATGCTGGTGAGTAGCTAAAATTTGACAAGTAAAATATGATGTCTTTATACCAATCAGATTGAGAAAATTTGGCACTTACCTCTAAGGATGGTTATTGTCTTTCATCATCCTTAGACTCTTCTTCTATGATGTTTTTTGACAGTGCATTCAAGTCTAAAACTTTTTAGTTAGATTCAACCAACATTTTTTCTAGTCATTGTCCTTTTACTAGCTTTGTGGGCTTGATCTCCACGTCAAACTCATGAATCTTAGCAATTCATTTACATTTTTTCCCCTCACTGTCAGGCTCTGTGAGAATGTTATTTATAGTACTGGTATGTACATAATCCAATATCTTAGAGTGCAGTATATAATCTTTGAAATCCTTTAATGCTTTTTCTAATACATAAGCATGTTTTTCCATGATACTATACTTCATCTCATCATGTCTGAGGGCCTTGTTGAAAATATTGGAATTTAATGATGTTCAATTACATTCATTTTATTTACAAATTTACATGAACTGAAGAATAAACCATGAAAAATATCAGCAATAATAACCAAGATCACCAGAAGAATAACCATGCATAGAGACACAAGTATAGTAGAAAATGCTAAGACAAAATGACATGTGGAAAACACCTAAATCACCTCGAGTCCATATTATTCCTTGTCATGATCAAGGAAGGACTATGCTTGGGCCCATTTACCACAAGTACACATTTGTGATAAATGCATCCTATCTCCCTTAGTCTACAACCCAAACTAGGAGAAGGTCTACCCAATACTTACTTAGGACATTGTAGCAAAAAGGACTGTTACACATGGCACTCCCATGTGAATTTCTAGAGGCTACTCCCTCTAGAAACACTAGGGTCAACTCCCCATAGTGTGTGACATCAAGTTCAACTCCTTGAAATTTCCTCATGTTCTCTCAACAAGGGACGTGTCCTCATGTGCTCTCCACAAGGGACGTGTCCTCATGTGCTCTCCACAAGGAATGTTGGGCTATAAGCCCAAACTCACTTATCCCTTCTTGGATAAGTTTCCTCATAGATCAACTCAAATCAGTCACAGAGGAGTACGATCTTGAGAATGTTTTTCACACATGGAACTCCCATGTGGACTTCTAGAGGCTACTCCCTCTAGAAACAATAAGTTCAACTCCCCATAGTGTGTGACGTCAAGGTCAATTCCTTGACATGTCCTCATGTGCTCTCCACAAGGGACGTTGGGATATAATCCCAAACCCACTTATCCCTTCTTGGATAAGTGTCCTTACATATCAAATCAACTCATTCATAGAGGATTATGATCTGGAGAATGTCTCAGGAACATGAAAACATCAACACTCCCTCTTAGTGAGGGATACATTATCTGCCACACCAATTCTGTCACAAAAGTACTCAAACTTCATCCTAGTAAGGGGTTTGGTAAGAGCATCAACAACCTGATCATCTGTCGGAAGGTATTGCACCAGTACTTCCTTCGTTTACACCATGGCTCATATGTAATTATACTTTATCTCAATGTGTTCGATTTTTCATGAAACACTAGATTCTTTGATAGCTTCACATAGCTCTGGTTATCACAATGAATAACGGTGGAATCCAACACATGTAAAAATAAATCTGCAAGGATCTTGTGAAGACACACTTCTTTGTGGATTGTCACACTCAATGCAATTTATTATTCTTCTACAGTGCTCAAGGCCACATAAGTTTTTTCCCTGCTACACCAGGAAACCATGGAAGATCCCAAAATGAAGCAACACCCGAAGGTGCTCTTCCTGTCCATTGTGCTCCATTCCCAATCAGAGTCAGCATATCCCTGCAATCTCATTTCAACGTTGGAATTATATCTCATACCATGTCCAACTATGCCTCATAGGCATCTCAACACATGCTTCACAACAATCTAGTGTGTTTGTCTCAGTTGACTCATAAACTGGCTAAGTGCACTCACTGCATAGAAAATATTTTGTTTGGTGTTAACCACATACATCAATGATCCAATCAGTTGTCTATACAGGGTTGGATCAATCTTGTCAGAATCAAAAGAAGAAACACTTAGTTTCCTCAGATTCGTCACCATTGGTGTAGCCAAGGGCTTACAGTTCATCATCCCAAACTTTTTCAATATCTCAAATGTGTACCTCTCCTGACTCGAGAATATATCATCAGTTCTCTGCCACACCTCTAGTCCTAGGAATTAGTGCATCATACCAAGGTCCTTCATCTGAAACTTAGAGGCCAACGCATACTTTCATTCAACAATAAGGCTCTCTGTACTAGTGAGGAATAAATCATCAACGTAGAGGACTAAAATGAGGGACTCACCATCAACATTCTTGTAGCACATGTTGGGATAAACAACACTTTTTTTGAATCCCAGAATCTTCAGGTTTTCGTCAATCCTCGCATACCAAGCTAGAGGTGCCTGCTTGAGTCCATACAAAGCCTTCTTCAACCTGCACACATGAGTCTCCTTCTCATGTATGACGAAACCATCTGGCTTCTCAATGTATACTTCTTCCTTAATCTCTCCATTGAGAAAGGTTTTCTTCACTTCCATCTGATGTAGTCTCCAACCCATGGATGTTTCAAGGGAAATAATTGTCAGGATAGAAGTGTATTCTCCTCCATTATCTGATCTCAACACTTTGATATTCTTTCTGGTCATGTTTTCGACCTATGCTCTATACTCCTGAAATATGGAAAGGAGTCCATGCTTGGTCTTCAAGAAGTAAATCCAAGTCTTCTGAGAGTGGTCATCAATGAAGATCACATAGTATAGGTATCCACTCAAGGAAGAAACTGCCATGGGTCCACATAAATATGTATGAACCAAGTCTAATATCCCCTTGGATATATTGTCACTACTCGAAAAGGACCCCTTGGAATTCTTCCCAAGAGCACAACCTCTACAAATTCCATTGTGTTCAACATGGATATTTGGAAGGCTTGTCACCATCTTCCCTAGAGAGGGAATATCTCTATAATGTAAATGAGTAAGTATCTTATGCCATAGTTCACTCAAATTGATAGAATCATGTATCAAGGCCTGAACTGGTTAGATAGTCAATCTGTACAATCTATCCTCTCGAACACCAATCACCAGAGAAGAATCCATACTAGAGTTCTTGTTCCATGCAAGAACCTTTCCATCAAAGAAAGAAACCTTGTACCCTTTGTTCTCTAAGGATGAAATAGAGATAAGGTTCCTTCTCATCCCAAGTACAAATAATAAGTCACTCAAATGGAGTCTAGTGCCAAAATCCTATTGTAAGGAAGTGGATCCAACTCCCTTCACAATATATCTGGCATCATCACCAAGTACAACATGCAAACTATATTCTTTCTTGTAAGGTCTCTTCCAACAGAGCCTTCTAAACCATAAATTAAAATAGAGACATGCTAACCTAACCTTAAATCATTCCTTATTCATCAAAATAATCCACTACATATTTAGCATATTAAAATTTATGAGAAGATTATAATCAATTTCATAACACAACAAAATAATGAAAATACATACCTCTAACTAATGCTACTAGTGTCCCCAACTCTACTTGATTCACTGCCCAAAACCGTCTAACCATCCAACCAACTAGGAACAGAGCCTCTCCGACTCCCTAGCTCCAGGATTCCGTAAGGATTCCAAGCCCCCTAGCCCAAAACTCCTAGAAATAGGTGCCCCCTTGTAACAGTCCTTCCACAAGCTTTTCCAGCCAAAATAAATCCCCAATAGAGTCTCCTAATATGAAAATAATTCTCCCTGCTAAAAAAAAAAGAAAAAAAAATCCCCTTCTCCCAAGTGTTTTTCCCCCTCATAACCCCCTTCCCCATTCACCGACTCTTCCTTTCATTAAGACTCACCCAACTTATCTCTCCATTCAATGCCAACCACCTTATCCCTTTCTCCTTAATGGTTCCATCCTTCGATATGTTAAGTTTTCTTTTAATAAATTAAAATTTATTAAACTTAAATTTATTACCCAAATGTTTAATGAGTTAATCAATTAATTAATATACATTAAACAATAAATAATTCAGGACAATTAATTAATTAATTAATTAAACTTAATATACTTTAAACAATTATTTAACTATGACAATTAATTATTTAACTAGGGTTGTTACGTACAACCACCCTTCAGGAAACTTCGTCCTGAAGTTAAAGTATTTTATGATACAAGGGAAAAGACACATGGTTCACACAGTCATAACAAATAACCGACATTATTAGTAAGTAATCCAAGAAAACTCATACATACTAGTGTACATGTGCAAGAAATGCATGTGTAGCTAGTACATACAAGTCTCGTGCATGTACTAATAACAATAACTATCACCTCTATAGTAATTTATGTATGCATCCAATCCATTCAACAAGACTATTCATTTTATAAAAGACAATAACCCAATCAAATGTTTGTGAATTCCCTTAATTACAATAATATAGCTCAACAATTGTATTTAGACAATTATAGTTTAGTTAAGTAATTATGAATATACATATATACACATTTTCTTTTTAGAAGGAAAAACAATAAATTCCACCATAAGGAAAATCTCCATACGCTCTCAACTATTCCTACTCATCCTTCCTCCCTAACTTACTTCCATCTTCATTCCTATCCTTCCTTTGCTGGACTATCTTGGAGAATCAACTATATTGACCTAACTCCAAATAGAACCCGTAAGCAGAAGTGTCACTATCTTGACCAAGCTTCCCTAGCAAGCAACTAACAATCATCATCACACGTCTAGGGGAGCGTGAGCTAACACCGACCTCCCATGACTCTAGGTTTCAGAGGATACACGGTGGGAAATGCTTCCACCCCTCCTAATAGGACTAGTGTCCACACCCTATAATGGAATATATAGTGGCACCATGTTGCTGGGACTTTTGTCATCATTTATTCAGTTTTGGGCAGTTTCACCTCCTGAAATCGTGCACTGGTCCACATATCATAGCAATGTATCCAAACCAATATAATTTCACATAAAAAGATTCATACCATATTGTTTCTCGGCCAGTGGTCATGACATCCACTTTCATCATCATTATCCCTTGGCTATTTCGTAGCCCAATAACCTGCAGATTAGTCTGTAACACAAACTCATACATATCTATGCATTATCATCATGTAATTGCATACAACCATAATTTCAATTTGGTATCCGCGTACCAACAATTTTAACATCAAAGTTTTCAAGTTAGAAATAGATCTCATAATATCCCATAATTCAATTAACGACAACCATTCATAAAATTATCATTTACATAATAGATTGCATCATATCCAACATCATTCAAATAACATTTAAACCTTCATAGGATTCGCATTCACATAGTATATTGCATCATATCCTTCATCATCAATAACACTTAAACATGCATAGAATTTGCATTCACATAGTAGATCACATCATATCCATCATCATCAATGACATTTAAATATTCATAAAAGTTACATTCTCACAATATATCACATCATTATTTAATTATATTTAAACATTCATAAAGGTTCATACGTCTTTAAAAGTTCAAGTGTATCACTTAATAGTTTCACTGTGAATAGAAAATAAAGGTGTTTAGGCCTTAGGTAATCCTAGTTGTCTAAGTCAAAAGGTGGCGTTACATACACCCAACCTTCGAGAACATATTCTCGAGGTGGTCAAAAAGGTGAGGGATAATCTCATCGTAACATCTCAATATCCTCCTAAGTAGCAGATCCTGGACTAAACTTGTCCCACTGGACCTTAACTTGGTCTACCATACGGTTCCTGAGCTGTCGGACTCTACGACCCAATATGCGTAACAGTTCTATTGTGAGGGTTCCCACGTCTGATACCTGCAATTCCTTCCAATTTAGTTTATGTGATTCATTAGCAACACAATGACGTAGAACATATACATGAAAAACATTATGAGTTTTATGCAAGTGGGGTGGAAGTACGAGACGATAGGCAACGGGTCCAATTTTCTCTTGGATTTTGAATGGTCCTATAAATCTAGGTGACAACTTTGTCCCCTTTCTAAACTGAATGGTACTCTTATTAGGCCTGATATGAATGAAAAATTGATCTCCCACTTTATAACTTCGATCAGTCATGTGTGCATCCGCATAACTTTTCTGTCTATCCCATGCTTCCTTTAGTCTCTACCTAATCTGAATCACCTGTTCCTCCATCTCTTAAATCAATTATGGCCCAATTGTTACTCATTCTTCTAATCTTTCCCAAATCAATGGTGTTCTACATGGCCTTCCATACAGAGCTTCGTAGGGTGGCATTCTGATGGAGCTATGAAAACTGTTATTGTAGGCGAACCCCACCAAAGGTAGGTACTTCTCCCAATGGGTTTGATTATCCATGACATACATTCTAAGCATGTCTTCCATGACTTGATTTACTCTCTCAGTTTTCCCATCTGTTTCAAGATGATAAGTTGTGCTTAAGTTCAACTGAGTCCCCAACGTTGACTGCAAACTTGTCCAAAACCTACAAGTGAATCTGGAGTCCCTGTCTGAAATGGTCTTCTTAGGTATCTCGTGCAAACGAATGACATCACTTACAAATACATGTGCCACTTCAGTGACATCATAAGTGTCTCTAACCAGAATAAAATGAGCACTTTTGGTTAACTTATCAACTATCACAAGAATGGCATTGTGTCTATGAGATGTGAGCGACAACCCCACTACAAAACCCATAGAGATGACTTCCCACTTGGACATAGGGACATCATGTGGTTGTAGGAGACCTGTCAGGTGATGGTGGTCGACTTTCACTTGTTGACACTCTAGGCACTTGGCGACGAAATGGACTACATCACGCTTCATACCTATCCAGAAGAAAATTTTCCTCATGTCTGCGTACATCTTCTTCACACTATGTGCACATTAAAGTGCTCTATGGGATTCCTTCAGTATGATGCTTCGAATATCCCCACCTTCGGGGAAGTACATCCTTCCTCAATATCTTAACAATATTTCTGCTTCCAGACTATATCCTTCATACTTTGGATCTAATTGCCTCCCACTCTGGAGGTTTGAAGTAACCTTTAAATACCAATTGTCTCATTGGAGTTCTGTCAACACACGTTCCCTCAGAGTGACTTTTAAGGGTACCAAGGAGAAGACATGTGGCCTCCTAGTCAAGGCATCCGCGACCACATTCTCTTTTCCCTTGATATATGAAATACCAAAATCGTACTCACTCATGAACTCACTCCATCTCCTTTGCCTGGCACTCAGATCCATTTGAGTGAAGAGATGTTTTAAACTTTGATGGTCCGATCCATTTGAGGAAGAGATGTTTTAAACTTTGATGGTCCATTTGAGCTCAAAAGTTTCACCCTACTAGATAGTGCTCTCCAAAGTTTCGAGTTAGCATTATAACCGCCAACTCTAAATTATGAGTAGCATAAATCTCTTTCATGTTTCTTCAACTTCCTTAACGCATAAGCTATCACTCCTCCATCCTGCATTAGCATGGCCCCCAACCCTTGCTTCGAGGAATCCGTGCAGACTGTGAAGTCCTTTTCCATATCCGACACTCATAGAATTGGCACACTAGTTAGTAACCTTTTAAGCTCAATGAATGCACTATCACATTCTTCTGTCCATTCATACCTAACCCCCCTTTGCTGCAAAGTGGTGATGGGTTTCGCTATTTTAGAGAACCCTTCCACAAATGTTCGATAATAACATGCTAGCCCCATGAATCTTCTTACCTCATGAGCATTTTTTGGCACTGGCCACTCCATAATGGCCTTTACCTTTTCTGGGTCCATAGAGATTCCTTCACCGAAAATGATATGACCTAAATAGTGAATTTATTTCTGGAAGAAGGAACACTTCGAAAACTTCCCATACAATTTGTTCTCTCTAAGGCAAGACAACACCACTCTCAAGTTTTCCTCATGTTCTCTTTCATTATTGGAATAGATGAGGATATCATCTAGAAAGACTTGTACAAAGCAGTTTAAGTACTTCCGGCATACACCATTCATGAGGCTCATGAATACTGTTGGCGCATTGTTCAATCCAAAAGGTACTACAGCGAACTCGTAATGCCCAAACCGAGTTCGAAAGGCAGTTTTAGGAATATCGCCTTCCTTAATCCTTAACTGGTGATACCCTAATCACAAATCAATCTTTGAGAATACCACTGCTCCTTTCATATGATAAAAAAGATCATCTATTCGTGGAATTGGGTACCAATGTTTCACTGTAGCACGGTTCAAGTCCCTGTAATCTATACACAGTCGTAATGAACCATCCTTCTTCTTCACAAAGATTACTGGTGCACCCCAAGGTGAGACACTGGGTCTTATTAGCCCTAAGTCGAGTAGTTCTTTCAACTGCATTTGCAACTCACAAAGTTTTGGTGTTGTCATCCTATATGGAGTCTTGGAAATTGGTTCTGCACCAGGTTTTAGTTCAATAGTAAAATCAATCTCCCTCTCAGGAGGTAACCCTAGCAACTTGCTCAGAAAAACATCTTTAAACTATGGCAATACTGGGTATTGATCCAAGGAGGGTCCTTTCCTTTCACTCACTGCTTCCACTACATAAAGTTGACACCCTTGCCTCATGCACCATTTAACCTTCATAGTTGAGATAAAGCGTAGAGACACCTTTCTCCGTACACCATGGATCTCTATTGGCCTTCCTTCGTCGTCAACACAAAGCACCCTTTTTTCAAAACAATCTACCATAGCTCGATGGGCTTCTAACCAATCCATTCCAATGATTAGGTCATATGCCCCGAGAGAAGTGATGTATACCTTCAACCTGGTAGCACACACTCCCAGGTATATTAGGAAATTATCAATGCTAGGTCCTACCGCTTGTTTTCCCCCTGAAGCCATCTCAACTTGTTTAAAGTCATCGTGCTCGTAGGCTGCCAACCCACACTTTTCTAATGCAGATGGTGAAATGAAACTATCTGTAGCACTAGAATCAAATAAAATTTTAACATTGATATGATTTAGCATACCTGACGACTCCACCACCATGGATTGATGTTATTCTTGGCGATTATTAACCATTACGTAAATCTGGTGGCTGCCACTTGCTCTTCCCATCGGGGCCTTTCCTTCTCTATGCACAAATCCTGCTTGCAACTCTGGGCGGTCACGTTGGTAATGGGGTCCTCCACATCCCCAACATGTAACCTAAGATTGAACCTGTGCACTGCTCTGTGACGGTCTCTGAAATGTGTTCCTTACCCTGGAACCCTTGCCCCAACTAGCTGCTCCCTGAGATGGTTGTGGACATGCCTGCGTCGTTGGTGATGAACGGGATGTTGCACTCGTTGCCATTGAAATACCTATGGCGATTGTCCTTAGTGTGACTCTATTACCATATAGAGGTGGCCTAGAGCTCCCTCCCCTGGAGAAGGTCCTAGGGGCCTTCTCCACAAATCCAAGATGATGCGGAAAGGTTGATCTCGTACCTCCATTTAAGTTCATGTGTTCCTCTGCATAACGTTCATTTTCGACTACTTCTGCTACTGAAGACGGTTTCCACATCCACACCATGGCCCTTATCTTAGGGTTTAACCCATAGACAAAGCATTATGCCTGTCGTTGGTCATTATCCATGTATGAAACATATTTGACCAATTCCATAAACCTGATCTCGTATTCTTCTACAGTCATGTTTCCCTGTACTAGAGCATGAAATGATCCCACCTATTGTTCCTCATAGTAAGCTGGTAGATATTTCCTTCAGAACCTCTCCTAAAAACATTCCCAAGAGATGGTGTTCGAGGTAAGGTAATTGCCTCTCTAGGTTGCCCCACCAGTTCAGGGCACTGTCTCTCAACTGAAAAACTGCTATCTTCATCTTTTATGTGGACGCATAGTCTCTTAAGGTGAAACACCTTGTCATGCCTTCCAATCATGCCTCTGCACATTCACTGGCACAACCCCCGGCAAACTCTAGAAGTTTGATCTTCTCCAGTTCTCTAGTGATGTCTTCGGGTGGAGGTCCTCCCCCTGATTCCCTCGACGCTTCAGGGTTACCTGTTCTAGATGGTGGGGGCTCCACTTTGATCCCTGCTAGTTGACGCCCCTTTAAAGTCTCATTTATGGCCTCCAAAGAGCACAAAATGAGGGCTAATTCTGGCGATGGTGGTGGTGGCATTGGCGGTCCCTACGACAACACCCCTCTACCTTGATTTCCTCGAGTCCTAACCATCCTGTATAATTGGATCTGCATCGACCAAAATTTATCGGATAGTCTAATGCGAAGTGGTTTTCGTTGCAAAGAAAACACCGACCAAGTCTACCTTTGTGATCAAGCAACTTATTCCTTGTTGTGATGTCTCATTTTCCTTGGGCATCCTCCTTGTTGAATGACCTCAACCTTGGCATCTTCCTAGGCTCGGTTCCATCCAAAAAGGCCCTCATCTCATGGTTCCATGATTCCCACTATGAACTAATCTCCCTCATTTTCTCTAGACTTTAGTTCACAGCTTTGATCATGGCTTGCCAAGTTTTCATGCTTTCCATACTACTATCCCAGGTTGAGCTTCCTTATGGCACATTTGTGCAACTCTTCTCTGCTCGCATGCACCCAAGGTCGACATGTCCCACATATATGTTTTCCTGCTACACTTGAAATTTTTTGGCTAAGTCTTGCGGTCGATCCACCGACAAGGTCGCTCATCTATCCCAAGACTTTCTACTTTCTTGCAATTCGACCAAGCAACCTTCCCACTCTCTCTTTGTCCGAAGTGCACCTTGGTTACATGGTGTACCAAGGTCTCAAGGTTGCACTCGTCCCAACTCATCATGCCAAGTCTATGGTCATCCATCACTCTGTCTATCCATGAGAATTTAGCTAACAACCCCAAATTCATTCGAACTTCAATTCCGTGATGAGTTATGTTATGAGTTATGTGGTCATTCTCCTTGTCCAAGTGCTTCAGTTCTCCCACGGACGCTACTCTCTATCTTCACAAGGAGTGTGCCTAGAACTATCCACAAGTTGCAACTTCGTCTGCAACTCGGACTATCAATCAACACCCACTTCTGCCACAAGTTTGATACCAATTGTTCACCAAAGTTTGTGACCAAAGTCGTCTCTAGGATGAATGAATCTGCCTCATTGAACTGATCACCAAATCTGCTATGATACCATCTGTCATGAAGGTGATAGTGGTGAAGAGCTTACCGAATTTTCTTCAAAGTCCGCTCTGATACCATCTGACATGAAGTTGACAGTGGTGAAGAGTTCACTGAATTGTCTTCAAAGTCTACTTTGATAGCATCTATTACGCGCCCACAGTCTTCCTGTGGTCTTTACCAACTTGGCCCACCCATGTTGCTTGACACCTGAGGGTGGTGTGGCACCACGACCAGTTCTTACTTGGCAACTTGACAACATGAAGGATGTTTCGTCCAGACTATGTCTCTTCACATAGACCATACCCATACTATGTTCTAGGCTACGAGTGAGTCACACTACTCAATGTGACTCACTTGTATACTTAGACAATTTGGGATCACTATCAACACTTAATCATTTAAGCATACAATCGCAAAACATGCAAAACAAAGAGAACACGTGTTAAACATACAAGACACAATTTTATACTGCGCTGACAACACCAATGATGCCTAACACCATGCATGTCTTTATTATGCAAAACAAAGTTACAATATAAGCACTACTAGCTCAGTTTACAACATGGGCATAGTCACACGACTGGCCTCACCTCACCAAGACAAAGCTCTCATACACAAGTTCGCACCACTCACAACAATCTTCACTTCTACCTCAAAGCATACTTCTTGCCTCAAGACTTTAATGAATCTCCTTATACACCCCACTCTTGGCTACTTGTCATCCATCCTTTTACATCTCTTTCTCTCCATGAGAGATGTATTCTACATCCTTTACTTGAGTGTTGAGTCTTTGTCCCTTAGTGGTATTCGTGGAGTGATCTCTTGTCTCGGTCCATCTGAACTTATCTCTATTGCAGATTTCGTCCATCGACTCAAATTATCGTTGACTTTGCTCCATACCCGTTCGATGGACGAAATCTGCAATCTAAATAAGGATTGCCTCTTGCTCCACCTTCGTCCATATATACGCATCAAGACTCATAAATTACCACATCCGCGCGCCTAGCCGAGTTGTAGGAACAATCATTTAATCAGACTGGAGAGGTTATCAAATTATCAATCACTTTTCTTTTCTAATCCGGCTATTAGTAGATATCAATCACTATTATTTTGTAATGATCTGTTACCTTATAATTTATTTTAGTTTGAGCGAGGGCACAGATTCTACTAGCTTTTGGGGTTTTTTGTTTTTTTAAGGCAGTGGCGTTGAAATAGGTCAAACTTCAATCACTATTATTTTGTAATGATTTGTTACCTTGTAATTTATTTTAGTTCGAGCGAGGGCACAGAATATTTTTGGTTTTTTTTTCATAATAGTTTATGATGCAGTGGTGCTGAAATAGGTCAAACTTTAAAGTCCTCAGAATAATCGCAACTGGATAGGTGGTGTGTCTACGAACATTATCATGTTCTTGAAGTGCAGAGTGAAGCTAAATGATGGTTTGGGTTGTACGCTCTATTGTGGTAAACATTTGAAGTGCAGAGTGAAGCTAAATGATGGTTTGGGTTGTACGCTCTATTGTGGTAAACATTAGTGAAGCAATGCATGACTATGGATATGAATGAATATTCGCCACATTTGTGCATTCGAAGGTGCCTATCTGTGAATAACCAGAGATCAACAAACATTGTTAGTGCTCTCGAAAGCGGTTTGCTTTGAACATAGAGGTTTGAGATTATGGTCGTTTTGAATGGTTTTGTGCTGTAAATCTATTCACGGAGGCACTGTGTTCACTGTGATGCATCTTAGGCAAGAGCTTGACAGCCTAGGAAGGTAGGCCTGTTAACACGGAGTAAATTAAGATGTAATTATGTAGAAAGTTAAGTCGAAAGATCTACATCTATTGATAATGGGCACATTTAATAGGTGATTAGTGTTTAATAAGTTTTGTATAGACAAGACTAAATATGATTCATATAAAAACAAACTAACAAACAAAAAAATATATAATAAACTATTTAAACTACACATATAATTACTTGTTAAAATGTTTTTGAAATTCCAACGGCTATTAAAACTGTGCTGAAATGTTTTTGAAATTCCAACCTTGCTGGGATGAATCGGATAAGTAAATCACAGGGGCATGGAAGAGCACCGCTGGCAGATGGTTTTCCAAGACTCCTAGTATAGGCTTCTCGCTTTCGGCCTAAAAATTGAATTCCTAATATGAAATCTAACTCTACTCCGTATTAAAGTATACCACCGAATTTGGCTTATTGACGCGTCATGCAATCAATTAACAATTTCTAATATATTAAATACAAATTTGTTCCAATTACATTATATCAATAAAATCGTTTTTTATTACATTATATCACGGAGTGGGCATTTTATTAGTTAAATATGTAAAAACAGATGTAATTTAAATTTTTTATTATGAATTGGTTAGTTTTTTGTTTTTTATAAAATTATTTTAAATTGATGAAATGATGCAATTATAATTATAAAATTGAATTACAATTATAAAATTGAATTACTATATTTTTAATATCAATATATTTATTTCATTCTATTTTTTTGGGGTTTTAGTTGGAATAAGGTGATATAAATTTGCATCAAATTACATTTTTTTGTTATTTAAATTGTATTTTTGAATATTTAAATATAGAAATGAATTTAGTTAACACAAAAACCTTTAAGACACTAGAATTATACATAATTAACTACTCAAATTTACAAATCCAACAATTTTTGACTGAATTTTGAATAAAATATAATAAAAAAAAAGAAGCCAAAACTTAGAACAATAAAACTACAACTTCATAAATTCAATATATTTCACTGATAAAATCAAAATGTTAAAATTATTAATTTTTTTTTTTTAAACTTTGTAATTGATGTTTTTGAAATTCCAACACTATTCAAATACAACGAAATAAATAAACAAGCTGACCCTCCTGCTCAGATTGACTGATTCTAAACCTAACCTAACGTACCCACCAGGTACCCACCAGGTAAGAGTTAAGGGTCCGCCGAGCAATGCCAATAAACAGGTGGAAAGGGCCCACGACCGCTGGCAAATTGTCTTCCCAGACTTCTAAGGCTGTCGGCCTAAAAAGCAATTCTTAATATTTTTCGTTTTCACATCAAATTAAAGTCTCTGATTTGAAGCATTAACTTTTTAGCATAATAAAATTTGTCTCATTAAAAAAGTTGACTAATCTGATTAACATAATAATGTGATTAATATCTACTCTATATTCATTAGATTAATCTAATTAACATAATAATGTGATTAATATCTACTATATTCATTACATTAAGATATTTTATATAGTTAACAATATTTTTTTTTATTGTGGATTATTATTGCTTATTTGGCTACCATGTACCTTTTTACTTTCAGTGGGTGGGTAGAGCAGCTTGGATGTGAAACTTTTCAGTCTATGATTCTAATTGAATAACTGCACTGACTTTTTCTATGTTTTCCACTTAAGTAAACTTTGATTTGTAGAAATATCCATCCATCTTTATGCTTTATTTCATTTCAAATCATAGATAAAATAATGTAAAATTAGAGTTATGTTAAGATTATTATTGATACCAAAATTATCTTAAAATTAGGGTTTGTAAATTAAATATAATATTTCAACTTTCATTCAACCACGATTATCTGGATTTCATTTCAAATCATAAATAAAATAATGTAAAATTAAAATTATGTTAAGATTATGATTTATACCAAAATTATCTTAAATTAGGGTTTGTAAATTAAATACAGTATTTCAGCGTTCATTCAACCACAATTATGTCACAATTATGTGAGTTTGCTAGTATATTATGTAAATCTAATCCGTATTAAACTTTAAACTATATTACCGAATTTGGCTTAATGATTAGGCGTAACACGAATTTGGCTTAATGCAATTAGTTTTTTTTTCCACGAGAAAAAATGCTCTTTATATTCCATAAGGATATAAAATTTTACATGTCAACATCTCTTTCATCAGCAAAGTCTATAAGGAGGAAGGTGCTAAGAGAAAATAAACCCGATCCCACTGTCCTCACAATCCAATCAATAATCCTCAAGTCTGAAAGACGGATAAAGGGAAGACAAGACATCAAATCTGCAAGGAGAAAGAGATACAGTCATATCCTAATCTTGTGGATTGGACCTTCGTTACCGTCCTCCCAATAAGAAAATCTAAGATGGTTCAAAGGGAGATGCAGTGCTTGTTTCGAGAGGATGTCTGCTTCGGAGTTTTCCTCTMGGAAAATATGGTGGAATGTGAGATTGCTGAAAAGAGAGGTAGCTTTCTTTGTCCTATCTTTCCAGCATAAGAGAGATGCCACATGGAAATCTGATAAAYCATTCAACCAATCGATTATGAGCTTTGAGTCACCAAGAAGGAGCAAGGAGTCGGAATGMCGGCTGGCCAGAAGTARCGATGCCCAGGCTGCAATGAGTTCCGCCTTTGTGTTGGAACCCTGACCTCCATTCAATGTCCAGCGAATAAGTGTGTGAGAGCTTAGAGCTATTAWTCCCCCTGCTCCACAAATAGAACCTCCAAGCTGTGAGGCCCCATCGAACCAGGCCACCACCCTATCAGCAGGAACTTGAAAAGGATGTCGAATCAGTGACTTTGGTTTGGGAGAGATGCCACGATTTGCTGCCTCTGCCAGAATGTGAGAAGTAATAAAAAGGAAGGATGGCTTTTTKCCATTGAAAATAGCCGCATTTCTGGACAGCCAAATGAGCCAGCAAAGGTGAGAAGGAAGGAGGGAATGAGCTCTGTTCTGCTGGATCCAGTTTTGAAAACACGCTGAGACATCATTGCCTTCCCAAACAGTGGAAATGTTAAGAGTGGTTGTGATGTGGGACCAAAGTAAGCTGGTGAAGGGGCACTGTACAAAAACATGAAGAGTTGATTCCGAATTCCTGGTACAAAGGGCGCAGCGATTTGGTCCCTCCCATCCACGCTTTTGTAAGTTATCCCAAAACAGAAGCTTGTTTTCAAACAATAACCAGGTAAAAAATTTGTGTTTCAGAGGGCCCTGGTCTCTCCAAATTCGCTGGCTTAATGCAATTAGTTATCAACTCCTCATATCAAATCTAAATCTGGTCCGTAGTAAACTAGATCACCGAATGCGGCTTAATGAATAGGAATAACGCAATCAACTTTTGATTCCTAATATAAAATCTAAATCTAGTCCGTCTTAAATTATACTACCGATTGACGAGGAGTACATTCCACGTCTCTTCCTGCCAACTAAATAATCTCAAAGTGTCCGTACCAAATTATACCACCGATTGACGAGGCGCACATTCCACGCCTCTTCCTGCTCTCTAAACAATCTGAAAGTCAAAAATCGCGGCCATACCTGCAACGCGTTAATTTCCGCGTTGATTTCATACAATGAGGACTTATTAAGCGATTATCGGCAGCTGCTGGCGTTGTAACAATAGAGTAGAGTCAGAAATACTCCGAGCAAAGTTAATGATGGGGCGTTGTATTGTAATGGCCTTACTTCTCTGCTTCTCTTTATTTGCTCTCTTTTCCCTGGGTTTCCCCGTGACAACAGAAGCTCGAACGCTGGCCGCTTATTCTTCGTCTGCTGTTAACGATGATCATTATTTTCCACCACCGACAGGTACGATGGTATTCACTTCTAACTCGCGAATTGAAATTGGTTTTCTTTCTAATGGAGCTCGCATTGAGATTTTTTATGTGAATTGTTTTTGTTTGGTTGCAGAAGAGGGATCAAGGGAGAAAACAATAAGAAGAACCCCCAGGCGTTCACCACTTGTGCCGAGATCTCCAGTTGGAGGCACTAATAAACCCTACATCAGGCCGATGTATCCGCCGCCTCCACCAATAAAAGCATAGGCGACCACTTGTGCCGAGATCTCCAGTGGGAAGCACTAATAAACCCTAAATCAGGCCGAAGTATCCGCGACCTCCAGCAATAAAAACATATGCCAGATTATTATCCCTGGTAAGGGATTTGACTTTTATCTCTGAACATGCGTTGGTGATCCATCAAACATGGTCTTAATAAGGGGCATCAGTTTCTTGTTCTCAGAATATTAGTTTATAGGTTTTCATAATCGATTTCTTAAAAACTGTGTAATGAGAGATATTTATCTGGTAATAACAATTTCAGGAGGCATATATGTTAGGTGTATCTGATTTAGTAATAGTAATGGGTATGCATGTGAAATGAGTATTTACAAGTATGGTAAGTGATTTGTCATGTGAAATGAGTATTTACAAGTATGGTGTATAAAGAGAGGAAAAGTCTAGCAACAAACATATTTATATCTTAATTTTCAATAGTTATGATAATATTTTAATAGTGTATATTAGAGTAAATGTTAATAACAATTACTTTAATATGTGATAAAGCTGGGGATGAGGTAATATTAGAGTAAATGTTAGTGGGGAAATATTAGAGTAAATGTTATTAGAGGGTGGGGGGTAGCGCAATATTAGAGGAAATGTTAGGGTGGGGGGTTGGGCAATATTAGAGTAAATGTTATTAGAGAGTGGGGTGTGGGGCAATATTAGAGTAAATGTTATTAACATTTACTCTAATATACCCCCACCCTCATTCCATATTGATAACATTTACTCTAATATTGCCCCATCTCCCACCCTCATCCCATATTAAAGTAAACAAACATACTTAATATGAGGCACCATTCCCTTGTTGTTGTCCCCATTAATATAGGGATCATTTTATATTGGACTTTATATGGTGCCATTATGTTACTTGTCAGTAAAAATTGGATGTGATACTTTAATATTAATGGAATCCCAAATTCTTAGTCAATTAAAGTATTCAAATTAAAGTATTCAAAATAAAAGTTTTTGGTGCATAGATTTGAATTCATGTACAAGTTTGAATTACAACATTGCATGTCAGCATTTTACTTATAGAAATTACTTAAAATATATACATCTTAGCCTAAAATCTAATAAAAATTATTTATTTTTATCAAAATGAATATATCTATATCTATATTTCTCACATAATATACAACATAATCATTGATTTCAAACTAAAGTTATGCATTTAGTGGATATTTTCTAAAATAGATTTTGATGAACATAGATATATGGAAGGAAAAGGAAAAACTATCAATTATTGGAATTAATAATAAATGAAAAAATAATAAGGAAGAAAGAGATAGATCACTTATTGATCTGTGACAAATTTAGAGGATGATAATCATGGTGATAATTGAATTTACAAACACTTGGGACCAAAGCTTTAATGTACATCATTAACATGTCCAAGAATTTGCAATTTGGCCATGAATTTACAATCAAAACATTTGGAATGTAATTAGTGCTTTAAAAAGGCCCAAAACTTGACTCATCTCAAAAAGTTGAGTAATCTACTTCACATGGTATACACTATATGTCATTGTCATTGGAGTGGTTAAGATTTGAATTGGCATTCACTATGTGTGCATCCAACCCCACTCACCACATGTTACCCTAGATTGAATGGTCTAGATTATTGTTAAAGAGATCGTGACATGTGGGAGAGGGAGAAGACAATGATGGAGCTTTGTTCATGGATGTTCTACCATGAAGCGTAGATGTAGATATGGTTTCTCATTGTATGCACAATCATTTATGCCAGTTATAGGGAGTTATAAAGATAGAGAGTTATAAAGATGGTAGGGATGGGGTATGGTATATATGGAGGAGGAAACTCCTAAATTATATTAGGAGATATAAACGTGGAGATGGAAAAAATAGGCTAGGCGAGAAAGGAGACATCAAACCAAACTGAGATTGGGCGAGAAAGGAGACATCAAACCAAACTAAGGTTGGGAAAGAAAGGAGATATCAAACCAAAGTGAGGTTGGGCAAAAAAGGCGACATCAAACCAAACTAAATAGTAGGGGATAAATAATTGTAAATTCTATTACAAATTTGGTTACAAGAACGGTAAGAAACAGATACAAGGCAACATTACATGAATTTAATGACTTCAATGAATAGACGCCATAGTTATCTAAAGTTAAAACTCCAAACCTAGGTTATCTAAGTTTGGGAAAAAATTGCATTGTGTGTGTGTTCTGTGATTAAAACTCAAAACTTAGGTATAACCTAAGTTGAAAAAATACCATTTAGTTAGAGCTTTTCCATAAGACATCAAATTGGCGAGTAAAACTAATTGAAATATAAAAATAATTATTATGTTACTTATATGTACAACATTGGACAACAAGAAAAATATTGATAGTCAAAGAAAAGCTAATTGATGGTCAAAGATGAATCCAATGCTATAGTCCTAGCCTTCAAGAGGGACTAATATGATAAAGTAAAGAAATTCTTGTAAGATATAAAATATGCATTTGTAATTGAATAATAGAAGTAATGTTTTATAACACAAATCATGACAATGTAAATATAATTTATAGGTGGACAAGATCAACCTTTATAGTTAATCCATTTTTTCCTACAAGGCAAAGTTTCACTAGCCAAAACACATAAGCACAAGTTGCATGGTAAAAATTGATCTGTAAACACTAGGCCTATGGAAAACACTGATGCTATGAAAATAAATTTGTTTATCTCTATTTTTGTACTTCATTTTGTATGAAACCATGATTGTGATTTTAATGTTAGACCGTACATTTAATTGCAAAAAGAAAACAACAAATAATATCATACAATGTTGTAAATAAAAAATATGACTCACATAGAAATAATAGGAAGACTTTTAAAACCCTAGAAACCCGATTTTGGGGAAATCGACAAGAAATGGATTTATTTGGCTTCTTTTATTACTTGGGAGTTTTTTTACAAGTTGGAGTTATACACCTTGAAATAGAGAATTGGTGTATTACCTTGAAATAGATAATTGGTGTATTTTTACTCATTGTTGGTACTTTTACAATATATTGTTTATCTTTAGGACCATTATCCAATCTCTCTATTGTTGTCATTGCACTCATATTTTCCACCAAGGAATAGAACAACATCTCAATGTCTTGTATGCTCCCAATTCTAGAGTTGCCCTATCTTTTCATTCACCCCTATTCATTTATTTCCTCCACACTGTTGGTTCCTCTTCCTCATGGAATTCCAAGAGGATAAGTTATGTAGGAGCCATATTCCAAAGCTAAAACAACCTATAAGTTCAACCATTCCTAGCCTTCTTTTTATATCCAATACACCCAAATGTATTTTTCTTTTTTGACCCACCGAGAGAACAAATGATGGATTGAAATTTGGTGGCCATGAATAGATGGATTCCCGTAATTTCCTCCTAAATTTGCACCACCAATGGACACCTAATGGCTGAGTTATGACCAATTTAATTATTCAAGTAATTCACATTTTTTAGGTTTATATGGATAAATTTGGGGTTGATTTTTGGTGGGAACATGTGTATATATTTCTTCTCGGAATAGTTAAAAAACATTCCGCACCCAAATTCATATGGCTCGCTAAGATAAAATTATGAAACTAGTTTAAGGGGGAGTGCACGAAGTTGATGGTAAAAAAAGTGGCAATGAGATGTGAAGGAACACACACATGTAGGAATGCATGCACATTCTTAGAAACATACCCACGTTATTAATCCTATAGCCTCGATACTCATTGAACCACCCTACACGCTTACCAATGTGGATAATTTATGAATGTGTGTGTGTTCCCGAGAAACACGTGTTCATGAATGGGCACACGTTCCTAAACAAATTGAAATGAAAATAACGTGCACCCGCTTTAGGAACATGTGTGCATTCCTACAGTGTGCATTCATTAATAGGAACAAGAACATGCACACATTCCTCTTAACCCAAAATATCTATGTTTGTCCCTCTCTCTCTCCATCCCTCCCCCTATCTATATATCCCCCTCTTCCCCTGCCCTGCCCCTCTCTCTCTCTCCATATTGCTCACTCAATTTCTCCCCACCTTTTTCCCCTCTCTCCATATGTCCCTATATCCCTCTCCCATTCTCTCCCCTTATCTCTCTTAC
>SNQJ01S0048677.1:166453-185813 GCA_010110895.2 Picea sitchensis
CCATAGTGATGTTCAGGGGGGGTGTTGGAGAAATTTCTATTTTCGACACACTAGTTCAGTGGGAGTTAACTGACTAGTTCTATATAGACTTTCTATTTTTACCATCACTATTATGCATGCATGCATTCCTAAGGAAAGTTAACTTCTTGATTGTTTTTCTTAATTATGGAATGCTTTGCCCTATATATGAGTGTATTCCACTCATTCATTGTATCATATTGATGATGATCTATGTATCAATCATTAGCTCATTGGAGTAGTGTGAATATATTTTCTCATTCTTCCATATTGAATCTCTCCTCCTTTCTTGATAATCTTTGGTTGTACTTACTTTAGCTAGATCTCCTATGCAGGTTTCCATGAAACACTGACAAATGATGCATGTTTGCATGATCCATTTCCAACACCGTTCACAGATGAGGTACTAGAGAATGTAGGAGGGTAGGAGGCTTATTCTTTCACTAATGGATTCTCATGGTACAATCAGATAAATATTTCACATGAAAGCAGGTATAATACTACGTTGGCAACAAAGTGGGAAAGATATCAGTACACGATAATTCTTTTTGGAATGAAAAATGCACCTACAGATTTTTCAAGAGTAGTTGTAGCATCTTTTAAGGAATTAATTCATAAGTTCCTTGAAGTGTACTTAGATGATTATCTTTAGTTTATTGAAATATCACATAGAAGTACTCAGGTTATTGTTGGATAGGTGTAGACAGTGTTATATTTCACTAAATCTGAAGAAATATGTTTTTTGCACACCTTTTGGAATTTTATTGGGCCATGTGAAATGTAAGCAAAGCTTATTAGTGGATCTTGCCAAGATTGCAATGATTCTATATTTACAACAACCTACATCAAATAGATGGTTGAGGGAAACTTTGGGTCATACAAGATATTATAGGAAGTTCATTAAAAGTTATGTGCATATTACAACATCTATGGATAAGTTGTTGAAAGATGAAACTAAGTTCCAGTGGAATGAGGACTATCATAAAGGTTTGGACACCTTAAAGAATAAATTAGTGACCAAGCCTATTTTTATATTTCCATATTGGAAAAAGGAATTCCATGTTCATGTAGATGTGTCATACATAGCTTTGGGCGCAGTACTATCTAAACCAACGGAAGGAGACATAGACCATCCAATTATTTTGGCAAGTAGGAAGTTTTCCATAACAAAGACGAATTATACTACCACATAATGAGAAGGATTGGAAATGGTATATGCTTTGCAAAATCTTAGACATTATTTATTGGGTTCTCATTTTAAGATGTACATGCATACCATTCTACACTAAAATACTTAGTGAACATGCCAATTTTAGGGGGGGGAATATGTAGGTGGCTACTGATGTTTTAGGAATATGATTTTGAAATAGGTGGTTACTGGTGGTTACTGATGTTAAAATGGTGGGAGACTACTTCACAGACATTGTGTAGTTTCTAAGTACAAGAATGGCCACGTCAGACATGAAATTTGCGAAGAAGAAAAAATTAGTGGTTAAAGCAGTAGACTATCAATTAATTGCAGGGAACTTATACAAGTTAGGTGCAGATGGAATATTGAGATGATGTGTGTTAGATCATGAAAGGCCTATGATACTCACAGAAGAGGATGCGGGGATTTGGTGGCCCACACTTCATAAGGATTCTAAAGAATATTGACAGGCATGTGATAGATGTCAAAGGGTGGGAAATCCATCTAGGAAGGATGAGATGCCTTTAGACCCATATGTTATGTTGCAAAAATTTGATAAATGGAAAATAGACTTTGTTGGACCAATCAACCCATCAACAATAAGATCAGGAGCTAGGTACATAATCATTGTGATGGAGTATTTGACCAAATGTGTAGAATAAGCACGAGTCATAGACTACACCACGCAAACTATTGTGTAGTTTCTATTTGATAATGTAGTCACACGATTTGGATGTCTGTGCATTCTACTCAGTGATCAAGGAAAGCTAGCCATGTGATGTATTTCAAAGGGTGGGAAATCCATATAGGAGGGATGAGATGCCTTTACACCCATAGGTTATGTTGAAAACATTTGATAAATGGGAAATAGACTTTGTTGGACCAATCAACCAATCAACAATAAGATTAGGAGCTAGGTACATAATCATTGTGACCGAGTATTTGACCAGATGGGTAGAAGAAGCATGAGTCATAGAATACACCACGTAGAATGATGCACAGTTTCTATTTGATAATGTAGTCACACGATTCGGATGTCTACACATTCTACTCAGTGATCAAGGAACACACTTCATGAATAAGACAATTGCAAAATTGACTAAGAAATTTCAAATTTGTAATACCTTGTTTCCCCCAGTTTGTAAATATAACTATAACTGGACAAGAGACTATGGCGGACTAAATATGTGTGAATTTTGTATTTGATGAACCTTTGTATAAAAGGGTCAATGTATGAACTTTATGTAATTAATAGAATTTGAATTTCAATGTGTTGCACAACTGTTGAAGGGGGAAATGTTTTCCATGATAAACCATGAATGTTATGAGAGAGATGGTGCAAGGAAACCAAGTATGGTTGATATGACCCTCACCATACCAATACCTACTAGGAGTAACTGCTCAACAATTCTCTGACCCATAAACAAATTACCAATCAGGATGGTAGTTGGAAGGCCATCCTCAAGAGTTAATGAGGAGATAGGGTAGGGTACCCATATGTAAGGCTTCCATGCCTGACCAAAAATGGGGATTCATACCCATGCAACCTTGCTGAGGAAGGAAAGGAATGAAGTAATTTGGGGAAAGAGACAGATCTACGAGATATCAGAATGGAGAAAACACTCCCCCAAGAAGGGCAGTGAACATACTTTGATTTTGAAGCTGAGAAAGAAAAGATAAGAAATAAGCTCGATCTGGTTGCAAGAAGGTTGGGGTAGGGTTTCACTACAAGCTGATAAACGAGGCCGACTAGTGACTTAGGAAGTACTCATAGAAAACTCCTTTCTTGGAGTAGAGAAAACCAGTTTCCTAGTTTTTGTGGGAGAAGGAGAGTAACCTTCATCCCTGACTGTTGTGGAGCAAAGAGAAAGAATCTCTCTCAAATCATCATGGTCTAGCTCGAGGGTGGCTAGTGGTAAATTCAGTAGGAGTGGTTGTTCCTATGTGATCTTGGACTTATCTCAGTTTAACTATTAGAGAGTCATGGGATGTGAGTCTGCAGGAGAGTCGAGGTGGGATCAACTAAAATGTCTAAGTCCTGCAAACCCTATGAAGTTTACTTAGAGGAAATGTTAAGTCTCAAATTTGTGGGAGAAGGGAATTTTTCCCTTAGAATATTCACCCATCTGTCTGAGGGCTCATTCCCATGTCCTTAACCCAATTGTTTCTAAAGGATTAGCGCTTAGCCCTATAACTTCCAAAGTATCCATGTGATCGAGGCCTGGGACCCATGCGCTAGTCCAACATGAGGCTAATTATTTCGACTTCTGGACTTCGAGACTTGTGACCTCACAATCCTCTAAAGTAGACGAAGGCTGAAGCCATGAATTTACAAGGACTGTCGATATGGGGATCCAATATGAATCACTCTCAACCGTTAGATCGGACCTAAGAAGGCAGGCATTAAGTGCTTCAACAAAGTCTTACTTCGAGAGATTTGGAATGGTCTAGTGCTAAAAATCCTGAATTTCAGAGTCGCAGAGTTGATATGTACCGTTGAAACTAGATGGACACATGTCCATGGATCCACGATTATCCGAGAATACATATATTCAGCAACTTAGAAATGCATGAGTTTTCCCCAGAGGTCAGAAAGTTGGAGTAAATCCTGGTCGTAGGAACTAGGTAAATGTGAAGATAGATCTAGTGTGGTCTAGAGGGAAAGTCGGGAGACACACTCACCGAACTCCCAAATATTTAACTATCGAAGTAACGTGGACTGTCAATCCTCAGATCTTTCAGGATCCTTCCGAACTGTCGATCTAAGGGACCCACCTTGGACTACTCGACTAACCGGGAATGCATTGTGGACCAACATGTGGCCCCTAACCATTCCCCATCAAGTGTTGACCATTGAACCAGGGTCATCGGATGAGGGGGTACGTGGAAAGTGATCCCGTAGTCTGGAGATTCCGTACTCTAGAGGAAACTGGTCGAGAGTTTATGAAGTATGAACTTGTCAAATTCACAAGTGTTGAAGAAGATCTCGACCATTGGTTGAAAAGGACACATGGCGCAAGATCATGTAGTCTAGAGACTTATCTTTTCGAGGGATTGCGTCGAGAGGGTTTAGTAAGCTTCAGAGCTGAAGTCGCGAAGTAACAAGAGACATAGATCTAAGGATCTACATGGAATCATACTAATTGTTAGATCAAACGGCTGGGTAGTTATCAGTCTAAGATTACGTGGCTCAATGACGTCATCTGAGGTGACGTGGACCTGCATTACGTGTGCCACGTGTCAGCCATATTTGAAGGATTCATATACCCATTGTGCTTGTTATATAATGACACGTGTCACCCCCTATTGAGGACATGTGTCACCCCTTGAAATTCACTCTGTGTCAGTCCCTGGTATGTGTCCACCTGGCCAACGTGGTTGGTGATGTATGCGAGACTCCGAGAGATTGGGTAACTTCAGGAGTTCAGGGATTTTGGTGCATGTCATAATTTAGGAATGTCCAACGCAAATCGTCGAGCATTGATCGCCAACGGGCTAAGGCCATGTGGCAAGATATCAAGAGTTCGAGAGTTTGTCATAGTGTGGTAAAAAGGAATGTTCGACGAGAATCATCAAACACCGAACATCAAAGGGCTAGGGGCACGCGGCGATATTTCATCATTTCAGGGATTTGGATAAAAGTGTGTTACATGTAGATCGTCGAAGTCCCCTCCCTACCATAGAATCTCAGTGGAGCATGTGGATGATGGATATTCTCTACAGTTTGATGATATGATATTTTGACAACAATTTGTGGAACTCCCGAAGTCCAGGAACTTCCCAAGCACTGAAACCTTGCTAACATAGGCTCTTAACGCCCAATTTTCAGCCTGAGATCACAAGGAGGACCTCACTAGTTTGTTTAATCACTTAGTGAGAGGTGTAAGCTTTAGGGAAGTTTTTTAAGAGGGGTTTTCATAAGAAAGGGACCAAATATGAACCAGGGAAAGAGAAAAATTGATTCCCCGCCCTTAGAAAGACTATTTAGGGGTTGGGTGTGTTACAAATTGGTATCATAGCATGGAAACAACACTTGGTCTGTTTGGGCCCATGCACGAGTCACATAAAAATATTATTAGAGAAATTATGGGGTAACACCCTACCTTACCCCTTCTACTATTGATAGATGTTTTGGAAGTCTGCACTGTAGGTGGCTAATGTTTCCAAATACAAAACTGACTTCACCTTGCAATGATATGTGTTGTTCATGAATTGGTGGATTAGTAACTAACAAAAATTATTTTATCTACACTCATGAAGTTAGTGAACAAAAAGATAACTACAACGTAAAGGATGATGACACATCAGGAGTTGGGGGAGATATCCCACAATAGAGAGGAAGAATATGATGAAAGGATGGTGGTGGAAACCCCTCCAAATTTGGATGAAATTGTAAGAATCCTCATGGAGGAATTACATAGTTATAAGGATGACAATGAAAGGTTGATCAAGGAGAAGGAAAAGCAGACATAAATTAATGCAGTCCTACTACAAATTCTATCATATATACAAAGGAAACTACAACATGGTCCAGTTTCTAGTCATGTGGAAAGGCATCATACTAAGAAAAATCCAATTCCACCTGAGATATAGAAGCATGGTCTCGAAAGTGGCCACACCAGGAGGAGCACCTCAAAGAAGGCCCAACATGCAACCAAGAGACATTCAATGGAAGATTCCTCTGGTGAGGACACTGACAAATCCAAGGAATCTTCTAGTGGTAAAACTATTTCCCATTCTTGGATAAGAGGGAAGAAGAGGAAACATTCCAAGAGTCGTGACCCTGAAGAATTCAAGAAATCCAAACCACCCACCTTCGATGGAGAGATTAATAAGGCGGAAGAAGCATAATTTTGTCTAATTAGCTTGAAGAAGTACTTCAAATTCCATGACTACTCTAGAAACTTAAAATCTCAGATAGCCACTTTCAACCTGAATGGGAAGGCTTCCATTTGGTGGGAGGACCTTAGGAATGTGAAAGGATTCCATTAGAATGACTTGTCATGGAAACAATTTGAGAAGTAATTCAATAAGAAGTACCTATCATAAAAGTATTTTGATGGGAAGACCAAGGAGTTCTATGAACTCAAGCTAGGAAAATTCACCATAGATGAGTATGTCAACAAATTTCTCGAGTTGATGAGGTATGTGCCCTACATAAAAGATGAAAAGATAAAGATGAAATGATTCATTAGTCTCTTACCTCAGTCCTATTGGGACAGAATTGAATTTGATGAGACAAATACCTTAGAAGATACTATTCGGAAATAAATCTATTGCTATGAGAAATTCAAGAGTAAGACATAACCTCGTGAACATTGGAAGAAGAAAGACAATTCAGGATTCAAGAAGAAGGGGTTTAAACCCTCAAAATCTAAGAGCTCTAGGATGAGCCTTCCTACTAGAAGTGTGTATCAACAAAATTTTCCATTCAGAAGTGGGAATAAACCATTCAGAGAAACTCCAAGTAAGACTGACAAAAATAGAGAAACCTTGAAACGTTGGGGTTGTGGAGAGGAATATATGTTGAGGGGCTGTCTGCATAGGCAATAGAAACCTTGAAGGTTCTACAATGTCTAAAAGGCTACCACATTCAATGATGTGGCTAGGATCCTACCACAAATTTATGCAGCCTTGGATAATAGATAAGATGACCACCAAGTTTTAGTGGTGGAGATGGAAGGTACGATTTCCAACCATCCTATTTCCATTTTAATTGACCCTAGTTCTAATTTGAGTTATGTTTCCCCTCAAGTTTTTGAGAAATGTAAATTGCAACAAGTTAAACATGTTAAACATGTTAAATCATGGCTATCACAACTAACCACTGGAACCAAAAGAAAAGTAACATAGGTCATACCATCATGCCAATTTTTCATGATTAGGTTACCCACACAAGCAAACCTAAACATACTTCCTCTAGGATCTTATGACCTATTGATTGGCATGGACTGGTTGGCTTCCCACAAAACCAAGTTGGATTGTTACAATAAAAATTTTGAATGTAAAAATGAAGAAGGAAGGAGGGTAACCCTACAAGGGATTCAAAATCATGTCTCGGTGAGACAAATATCATCCCTCCAAGTGAAGAAGTATTGTAGAAAGGGATGTCCCTTGTATGGAATACAATTACTGAACTCTGATGAGAATTAAAAACCCAACCTAGAGAACCATCCCATATTTAGAGAATATAAATATGTATTCCCATAAGAGGTACTAGGTCTACCTCAAACAAGGGATATTGATTTTTCAATATAACTTGTACCAAGAGCAGTACCAATGTCTAGAACACCATATAGAATGAGTACAACAGAGCTAGTTGAGTTCAAACTCCAACTGAAGGAGATGTGGTACAAAAGATACATATGGCCTAGTGTGTATCCATGGGGAGCACCAGCCGTTTATGTGAAAAATAAATATGACACACTCAGACCGTGGATAGATTATAGATAGCTCAATAAGATGACCATCAAGAACAAGTATCCCTTGCCAAGGATTCATGGATTGTTTGACCAATTAAGGGGTGCCACCATATTCTCCAAGATTGAATTGAAGTATGGATACCATCAGATCTGAATTAAAGATGAACATATCCATAAGACAACCTTTAGGACAAGGTATGGCCACTATGAATTTGTGGTGGTGCCATTTGGGCTTACCAATGCACCTGCCACTTTTATGTGCTTAATAAATAACGTATTCAGAAAGTTCTTGGATAGGTTTGTTTTGGTTTTCATTGATGATATCCTAATATATTCCAAGAATATAGAAGAGAATGAAGAACATATCAAGCTAGTACTTCAGGTACTACGAGAACATCAACTTTATTCTAAGATCAATAAGTGTGACTTTTTCCAGAAACAAGTCCACTACCTAGGCCATGTTATTTCTAAGGAAGGAGTGGAAGTTAACCCTGACAATATTAAAGACATCATGGACTAGCCTACCCCAAAGGATGTATCTAATATTAGATCCTTTATGGGCTTGGCATGATACTATATGAGATTCATAAAAGGATTCTCCAAGATTGGTTTCCCAATCACTTCCCTTCAGAAATAGGGGTTTTAATTCATTTTCACCTTAGAATGTGAGGAAATATTTAAAGATCTGAAATACCTCCTAATAAATGCCCCTATACTGAAGATCGTAGATCCAAACAAAGACTTGCTTGTGTGTACAGATGCCTGCAAGGAAGGGCTCAAAGGAGTCCTTATGCAAGAAGGACATGTGATTTTCTATGAATACAGAAAACTCATTGAGAATGAAGTCAATTATGTGACTCATGATATGGATTTGGCTTCCATAGCGCATGCTCTGAAATTGTAGAGGCATTACCTCTTAGGTAGAAGATTTGTACTTATGACAGACTATAGTGGGTTGAGGTATTTTTTTGACCAACCAAAACTCAATGTGAGACAAGCTAGGTGGATGGCTCTCCTTAGTGAGTTTGATTTTGAAATCAAAAATATCAAAGGAAAGGAGAATAGGGTGGTATATGCCCTTAGTAGAAGTATGAAAGTAGTTCACTTGTAAATTGTAAGCATAGGTGAATCAGATATCAAAGAGAGGGTCAAAACTGCATAATAGACAGATGCATTTTTCAAGATTGTGACATCATACCTAAAGAAATATCCCACATGGCTGAAGTATGATGGTTATCAGATGCTTAATGATGAACTTATAACTTACAAGGGAATATTATACATTCCAAATCATGACGACTTGAAGAGGTTCATAATGGATGAACTACACAAAAGACCATATACTGGTAATCCTAGTTATCAGAAAATGATCATGGCCACTAGAAAGCTATTTTATTGGCCTGGACTGAAAAAGGACATTTGATTACTTGGATAAGTGTCTATAATGTCAACAATTCAAGGTAGAGAATCGACACCCAGCAGAGTTATTGCAGCCCCTACCAATTCGCGAATGGAAGTGGGAAACCATATCCATGGATTTCATCACAGGACTACCAAGATCAACCAAACATAATGATGTCATCCTGGTAGTTGCGGACAAACTAAGAAACGTTTCTCACTTCATACATTTCAAGTCAACCTTGAAGGCAATAGATATTGCCAACATATTCATGAAAGAGATATCCAGGTTGCATGGCATGCCTAAGAAAATTATATCTGACAGAGATACAAAGTTTACTTGAAACTTTTGGAAATATATGTTTGTTGGTTTTGAAAAAAAAAATCTCTTTAGTATAACCTATCATCCTTAGACTAATGGGAATATAGAGAGGGTAAACCAAGTATTAGAAGACATGTTGAGAATGCCTGTAATGCATAAACCCAAGAAGTGGGAAGACTACCTACCACTGGTAGAATTTTCTTACAACAATGGCTATCAAGAGTCATTGAAAATGAGCCCTTTTGAAGCCCTCTATGGAAGGCAATGAAAAATTCCAATTATCTAGAACAATCCAGTAGACAGAGATACAATTGAGCCATATATGCTAAGGTAAATGGAACAATAAGTGATTTAGATCACGCAAAATCTGAAGACAACCCAGGATGGACAAATTAGCTATGCAGACCTGAAAAGGACTCCAAGAGATTTCAAAACAGGAGATCATGTGTATCTTCGGGTTAGACCCAAGAGAAGCTCCTTGAGGATGGGATCTTGTGCCAAGCTAGAACCTTGATATTGTGGACCCTTTGAATTTTTGGATAGAGTGGGACCAGTAGCCTATCGGCTAGCAATTCCTCCCATAGTGAAAGCACATAATGTTTTCCATGTTTCTTTATTAAAGAAGTATGTACATGATTCTAATAATATTATTGATTGGTCTATGATTCAGGTGGATACCAAGGGAGAGTTCCTTCTAGAACCTCAATGCATAATATACGGGAAGGAAACCCCACTCAGGAACAAAACCATTCCATAGGTCAAGGTGCAGTAGAAACACTTTGGCCTAGATGAGGCTACATGGGAAATGGAGGATTCCATGAGACATGCATATCCATTTGTGTTTAATTCTATACATACAGAGCACATCGACAAATAGAAAATCTAGGATGATGTTACTTTAAGGGGGAGGGGATTGTAATACCCATGTTTCCCCCAATTTGTAAATATAACTATAACTGTCCAAGAGACTATGACAGACTAAATATGTGTTTGATTTGATGAACCTTTGTATAAAAGGGTCAATGTATGAACTTTTTGTTATTAATAGAATTCAAATTTGAATATGTGTTGCACAACTGTTGAAAGGTGGAAATTTTTCCAAGATAGACCATGAATTCTATAAGAGAGATGGTGCAGGGAAACCAAGTATGGTTGAGATAACCCTCACCAAAATAGTACCTATTGGGAGTAATTTCTCAACATTCCTCTGACCCATAAATGAATTACCAGTCAGGCCGGTAGTTGGAAGGACATCCTCAAGAGTTAATAAGGAGATGGGGGAGGGTACCCATATGTAAGGATTCCATTCCTGACCACGAATTGGGATTCATACCCACACAACCTTGTTGATGAAGGAAAAGAACAAGGTAATTTGGGAACAAAGATAGATCTATGAGATAGAAGAATAGAGAAAACACTCTCTCGAGAAGGGCAGTGAACAGAATTGGATTCTAAAGTTGAGAAAGAAAAGATGAGCAGTAATATTGATCTGGTTGTAAGAATCTTGGGGCAGGGTTTCACTACAATATGATAAACAAGGTTGACGAGTGAGTGAGGAAGTACTTGTGCAGACCTCCTTGCTTGGAGCAGAGAAAACCAGTTGCCTAGTTTTTGTGGGAGAAAGAGAGTAACCTTCGTCCCTGACTATTGTGGAGCAAAGAGAAAATATCTCTCAAAGCATCTTGGTCTAGCTCGGGGGTGTCCAGTGGAAAATCCCAGTAGGAGTGGATGTGCCTATGGTTGGGAGGAAACAAGCACCCCTTTCAGTAGTTGCTTCACATTTTCTAGTTATGATAAGTATTTTCATACTCTGTGTATTATATTGGATGTGATGATGAAATGTTTGTGTTTATGATTCAGTCTCTAAGTAATTGAACAATTATTAGAAATTCCCTTTGATTTTTTAAAATTTTTATATCTATGTAATCTTGGACTTATCTCAACTTAATTGTTAGAGAGTCATGGGATGTGATTCCACAGGAGAGTTGGGGTAGGATCAACTGAAATGTCTAAGTCCTACAAACCCTATGAAGTTTACTTAGCCGGAATGTTAAGTCTGAATTCTATGGGAGAAGGGTGTTTTTCCCTTAGACTATTCACCCATCTATTTGAGGGCTCGTGCCCATGTCCTTAACCCAATTGATGCTAAAGGATTAGTGCTTAGCCCTATAATTTCCAAAGTATGCATGTGACCGGGGCCTGGGAACCCTGCGCTAGTCCAAAAAAGGGATAACTCTTTCAGCTTCGGGACTTTAGGACTTGTGAGTTCAAAGTCCTCTAAAGTAGCCGAAGGCCGAAGTCATGAATCGAAGAGGACCATCGATCTGGGGATCTAGTGTGGATCACTCTCAGTCATTAGATCGGACCTAGGAAGGGAGGCATTAAGCGCTTCGATGAAGTCTCACTTCAGGAGATTTGGAATGGTCTAGTGTCGAAACTCCCAAATGCTAGAGTTGCAAAATTGATCTTGACCATTGAAACTGGAGGAACATGTGTCCACAAATCCACGATTATCCGGGACTACGGGTATTTGGAAACTTAGAAATGCATGAGTTTTCCCCGGAGGTCAGCAAGCCAAAGTAAATCCTAGCCGTAGGCACTAGGTACACATGGCGACAGATCTGGTGTCGTCTAAAGGGAAAGCTGGGAGATACACTCATTGAACTCTCGAATGCCGAACTATCGAACTAACATGGATCGTCAATCCTTGGATCCGTCGGGATCCTTCTGAACCATCGATCTAAGGGACCCACCTTGGACTACCTGACTAATCAGGAATGTATCATGGAGAAACATGTGGCCCCTACCCATTCCCCATCAAGTGTTGATCGGTGAACTAGGATCATCATATGAGGGGGTATGTGACAAGCGATTATGTAGTTCGGAGATTCTGAACTTCAGAGGAAACCGATCGAGAGTTTATGAAGTATGAACTCGCTGAAATCGTGAGTGCCAAAGAAGATCTCGACTATTGGTTTAAAATGACACATGGAACAAGATCCCATAGTCCGGAGACTTATCTCTTTGGGGGATTTTCATCGAGAGGGTTTAGTAATCTCTGAATCCGACGTTGTGAAGTAACAAGAGCCTTAGATCTAATTATTTGTGTGGAATCCTATTGACCATAAGATCAAAGGGTTGGTTATTTATCTATCTAAGATTATGTGGCTTGATGACGTCGTCCTAGGTGACATAGACCCCATTACCCGTGGCACTTGTCACCGATTTTTGGAGTATTCATATACCCATTGTGCCTATTAGAACATGACACATGTCACCCCCTATCAAGGACACATGTCACCCCTTTACAATCTCCGCGTGTCAGTTCTTGGTATGTGCCCACCTAGCCAACGTGTTTGGTGAAGTATGAGAGACTTCTAGAGATTGGGTAACTTAGGGAGTTTGAGGATTTTGGTGCATGTCATAAGTTATAAATGTCCAATGCAAATCATCGAACGTTGATCACCGACAAGCCAAGGCAATGTGGCGAGATATCAGGTGTTCGAGAGTTTTTCATAGTGTGGTAAAAATGAATGTTCCATGAGAATCATCAAACGTCGAACGTTAAAGGGCTAGGAGCACATGGCAATATTTTGACATTTCAGGGATTTGGAAAAAACGTGTGTGTTATGTTTAGATCGTCGAAGACCCATCCTTACCGTAGGATCTCGACGGAGGATGTGGACTGTCAATCTCCTTTGTGGTTCAACGATCTAATATTTTGACAACAGTTTTGGGAACTCATGGAGTCCAAGAACTTTTGAAGTGTCGAAACCTTTCTAACACAATCTCTTAGCTCCCGGTTTCCAGCCCAAGGTGACGAGGAGGACCCCACTAGCTAGTTTAATCACTTAGTGAGAGGTGTAAGCTTTGGGGAAGTTGTTTAAGAGGTTTTTTCTTAAGAAAGGAACTGAATATGAACCAGGGAAAATGAAAAATTGATGCCCCACCCCTAAAAAGACTATTTAGGGGTTAGGTGTGTTACAAAATTCATCATCAGAAGATTATGTCGTATCATCCTCAGGCCAATGGGATAGTAGAAGCTTCTAATATAATTGTAGAGAATTCTTTGATAAATATCTTCAATGTAGGGAGAGATTATTGGGACTTAAGGGTTCCTACAGTATTATGGGCATATAGGACTACAAGAAAAAAGTTGACAGGATTCACACCTTTTAGGTTGGTCTATGGCCAAGAAGCAGTAATTCCGATGGATTTTACTGTACCTAGCCTGACCGTTGTAGCGATTACTGATCTCTTGGATTTTGGAGCAGTAGAGGAGAGATTATCATAGTTTTTACATCTTGAGGAAGATTGATTTGTCGTAGGATTCCATTATCAAGTTCAAAAGGCGAGAGAGAAGGCATCGCATGATATTCACATTAAATAGGAAAATTTCCAAGTGGAAGACTTATTATTACTCTACTATAGTAAGTTCATGAAACATATAGGAAATTTTTTAATGCATTGGTTAGGACCGTATGTGATTCATCATGTGACGGAGGCAGGTGTTGTGCAGTTGGAAATCTTGAATGGAGAATTCCTTAAAGGAATGGTGAATGGAAGTTGGCTAAAACTCTATAGAGATGGTCAATTGTCTGCGCAAGAACACATGTATCATAGTATTTGCACTATAGTAGTGAGGTAAAATAAAGAAAACAAATAAAAATTAGAAAAAAGGAAGAAAACAAATAAAAAGGGGAAAAAAAAGAAGAAATACAAAGGTAGACAGGAAGAAGTATCTCACATAAAAAGGGGAGTATCATACAAACAACATAAACAACATAGAGGTAGTTAAGTGTGTGAAAAATTCAAGTGCAAAATAGGACCGTTATGTGCATTTAAGGACATAAATGACAATTAAAAGGAAGTAATGACGAAATGTATTGGAGATTCGAGTCATAAGTAGAAGGCACCACCGAGGATTGAGACAGACTTGCATATCGAAGGAAAAGTCTGGTGAAGGATTTGGCATTAATGCCATAGTAAGGAAAGTATTGATTTCAGACTCTGATTGGATTCGACACTTATGTTGGGTGTGAAATCAATTACACAGCTATTAAAGGGTTATAAAAGCGCATAAGGGCCTGAAAGGGAAGGTTATTTACATTTTCTAAGAGTTGTGAGAATGCAAAGTGAACCAAAGCCGAACCAGAGGTGAACCACAACCTAACTAGAACCAACACATACCAGTTACTGAAATCAGTCGCTGAGAACAATGGCACCACCAAAAGTTGGGGCACCACCAACTGCAACACGCAAGTAAACAAAAAGACCCCTGATTGTACCAATGTTCGTGGAAACACCTGGAGCTTCGACCTCATAGAAAATATTTCATAGGGACTATATACCTCCAAGAAAGGACACTGCACCACATGTTATATTACCTAGAGATGGAAACTACTTGTTGATCACACCGAAAATACCACCTAGTGTCATTGTTGAAGGGGACATGCTAGGAAAGAATGCTTCCTTGAAGTTTGCATACCACAACATAACGGATGAATAAAAGTTTCCCGAGATGGAACAGGAGAAATATTTGTGTTCCAAAAGTGTACCGGGGACAGGTGCAATCTTGCTTGAACCATAGAGTTGGGTGACAGGACTAGATAAATCATGAATATTGAATCTTTTGGAGATCCCACATTTTGGTTGAAGTCTGGAAATAAACGCTTGCGTCAAAATGTTACTAAGTTGCATACATAGAGGAAATTTGTGGCTACATCCACCAGTATCTATTGACACACAACTAATTGTGTGGAAAAGAGGCTTGCTGAAAGTAGGAGAGGATCCAACAACATTATTCACAAACAAGGCAAGGGAGAAAGAATTATCAGAAACTATGAAGGATAAGTTTCACACCTTCAGAGAGAAGTGGGATTTGGATGTTGCAAACATAAGTGAGGATGTTGTATGATTTGTGATGCATGTATTGGCCTAGAAATTACTAATAAAATTCTACAAAGATGAGTTGTTTTCCGTAGTGATTGCAGCTGTGGAAAAGTGTACAGAGAGGGTCCAAATTAATTGGGCCACATTTCTGGTGAATCATTTTTTGGTAGACTGCATAGAATCCCGGGAGAAGGGAATGGAATTTAATTATTCCTAGATTCTCATTTTGATCGCAATATTTGGACAAAAGTATCCTACAATCACCAATGTTTGAAAATAACCAGGATATGTAATGCAGTTGCATGGTATGCAAACCTATGGCATATGACAAACATGAGCAGACAAAGAGATAACAATGTCACATTATATGTCTACTTTGACACAATCAGGCACATAATATCACACACATCATGCATCGTCACCCAAATTGTAGAGATTTACCAGGATATTGAATGCTTTAAAGAAGGGATGCACCACATGTACATTGAAGCCAAAAGTTACACTACGCGTCAGTGGTTGCTAACAAGCTACCAGTTGACAACGGATGATGTATGTCTGATCACCAATGACTAGGAGGAATACTGGAAGGTTCCAGGGGAACAAACAGAGCACACTGAGAAAGAATAAGAACAATAAAATGAAGAGGAAGAATTAATCGAGGGACATGGTAATGAGAAACACAATGGAATATGGAATACATTGAAGACAAGACCATCAGTAGAATATGCAAAACAAACAATTCTAAAAGTAATGGTAAATTGAAAATACAAGTGGAAGTGTCCATCCATAGCTAGGTGAAAAAACATGAAGGGCCACAAAGTACCTCTTATCTATACTCTAAGAGACGATGACATGGATAGAATTGGATACCATTTGCGGGATGTCATAGAGGAGGTAATTGAATAAGCATCATAGAAACAAGATGAACAACACTAGAAGGTGCAGGACCAATTGATGATGATAAAAAAAAATACCGGATACATTGAGGATAGCACCAGAGAGAGTCTTAGGTGAAGGACCATCAACAATCTTGATTGAGGAAGCAAGGACTACCACTCCATTCCTGTCAAATTTAGCTGAAGGGTGCTAAGTGTTGGAGATCACATCAGATATAGTCGTGTTCCCGATGCAAGAAATCCAATATCATGTGAAAGCACTAAGTCATATGAAATTATCCATTTCTCGGATGCCTATAACAGTATTGTAGAGCTTGCGCATTGATATTATACAGGAGATAAGGCTCTGCAAAGAGTTAGCGTGCATAGAGTTGACCAAGGTGACGAACATGAAGGCATAAATCTATAAAAAGTATACAATTTCTATGCAAGAGAAGAGAGAAGTTCAAGAAAAATTTGAAAGAGAATTGAAGGAGAAGAATGGGGCCGAGGAAAAGACTGAGAAATTGGCACAGTGGATACAAATTATCATCCAAAATATCTATAAGGAGATCCCAAAACTACCAATGGTGGTAGAGGCCACAATAGAAGAATAGGTCTCAAGAATCATCAAAGGAATTAGAGGCTTCCATACCAAGATTGAAGACTTGGAATTGCACACCATGCCAGGTACACCTCCTAAGGAGAAGGAGAAAGGACTAGGATAGTGACAACCTCAGTGGTAAAGATTAAGAGTCTATACCAAGAGTGTGTGATTTTGTGTGATGAAATTATGTGGATTTGGAAATAGCTCATGATGAATCCAAAGATGAAGGAGATCAAGGATAGAATAAGAAGCACATGGGAATATGCACAGAAAACCAGTGAAAGCATCAACACTCTACCGCTTGTTCCTTGTAAATAGACAAAAATACAACGAAATAGAGCAAATGTGAGAAGAGAAAAAGAAAATTGCATAGAAATTGGAACCTCTACATAATGAAGCACTTAGATTAATAATGGAATTGGCCACTGCATAGGGCATGAAAAAGAAAGCAACACAATAAATTGAGGAGAAAATCATGACTTGACTTCATAGGTCGTAGAGGAAATTTTAGGGAAAGAAGCAGAAGTAAAAAAAAAAGTCATGGAAGCTAGGGAAACCCTCCAAAAGTTCATAGAGGGATGGAGGAGCACGATGCAAAAGTGGCTCATCACAAGTCATAGGTGAGTGTTGGGGGCCTATTGGACAATAATTTTGGATAAAATTTTGAGGAAAATCCTAAGTATGGAGGAGATGCGCAATAGGAGAAGAAAGAAGAGAAGACAAGAACAAAGAGAATAATAAAGTTTCATTCGGGATTGAAGTGCGGAGTAAAAGCATACCTGGAAAAGAATAAAGAAAGAGTATAAATAAGGAAGATATAGTGGGATAAATGGAATGAAAATAGTTTGCCACGCAAAAGCAGAGAGATGTGCAAAGGAAGGGAGAACAATAGTCAAGAATGAAAAAGCATTGTGTAGACACAAAAGTGGGAAAAGCACACCTGAACAATGAGTCAACGTTAGTTGTAATGAGTCAGAATAATTTTTAATAGGGTTTTAGGGATAAGGAAGTAGGGTTTTGATCCCTAGCTTCCATGTATAAATATGTAATGGATCAAGTAGAATAGAGGTGGTTGCTCAAGTTGTGCTAAGGAAACAATAATGTTGTTGTAGAGAGAATACACTGAGAATAAGAGAGAGAGTCTATGTTTGAATTTCTAGGGATATTTTTGCAGAGAGAGGCTTGCACTAGATAGTGGCTAGGAAATATGGATAGATATATCATGATACATGTACTATAAGCATAGTGCGCAAGCCTGAGAAGATTAGAGAAAGAATAATAAAGAAGCTAGTCATTGTGGACGTAGACCAAAGTTGGGTGAACCACGCTAATTAATGTTTATTCTTGTATTTTTATGTGATTGATCATGAATGTTCTCTTTATGCATGTTAGACTAGATCTATTTACTATCTGATCATTGCACGGTAGTTATGAATTTTACAGTGAATATTTTATGTTGCAATCTACAGTATAATGGTGTTGTAAAATTGAATTCACCAATTAATCGAGGAATAATAGACACATGATAATGCACACATAATAGATGAGTGATACTGAACATGATAATATCCTCCCATCCCCTCATTACTGCAGAAACTTGGTTCCTGCAGCCCCAATAGATGCCTTGGGTGAGACTTCACTTGCATGCAGGTGATGTCGAAAGGGATAGTGTCTGAAGGGTTTTTTTGGTTAGATAAATTTAACCTAGAGTCTTACAACCACATTGCAACAAAGGTGGATCTGATATCCTTGAGGAAGATATAAACGAAGGTAAATCCACTTCTCGATGAAGGGGAGACTAGTAAGGATCAAGCTCCTGGCCTCATCAATGTAATGGTGATATAAAAAATGGTCTAAGGTATGGGGAATGATAAGTCTTAGTTCATAGTGTTGAATGTTGGCTTCAAATGATAAAAAAGATCTGCATAGAGAGAAGTTTAGGCAAGAGGAAGAATATATAGGGATTCCCCCACATGCATTTGGAGGCAGGAGCAGTCATCTAAATGAAGATATCCTTTGAACTTGCTACTGCAAACATATAAAATATTATATCAATTATGCAAGGAAAAAACATTTTCCATTACACCATAAACATTACATTCCCTACCTTAAAAAAACTTATAAATGAGTGTTGGGTTTGTTCAAAGAAAATCATCTATGATCTTGGATGTTGTAGATAAGTGTCCTAAAGGCTGAATGTGTCAAATATCAAACTAATAGAAAGGATTAGTGATATTTCAATTTAAGCTAATATTTTGAAACTAAAGAGTATGATAATCATACAAGAGCATAAACTTGAAGACATTAAGCACAACATGCAACAAAGAGGATGTAGAATTCAAGTTATCCATTTAGAAAATCCTCAAAAACAAACTAGAAGAACTAGTTATCTATGTTAGTATAATTCTAGGGCCTTTACTTCAAATCTGAATGTTAAGGATAATCTCAACAAACTGCAGACAATTTTCCAATAATCATGGGTACCACAATGATGTTGTTAAGCCCTAATATTGGCTCATTACCCCTTAATTGGGGCATATTAGATTAGTAATGCTATTTTATTTATGTCAGCTTTAGGCCATTAGTTTTAATTTAGATTAGTAATTTTATTTTAATTATGTCGGCTTTAGGCCATTA
>SNQJ01S0048678.1:34605-47549 GCA_010110895.2 Picea sitchensis
AACCGATACACCCAGGAGACATGAAGGGACGATGGTCATATTGCAACTTAGTGACATATATAGACCGTCAATTTGTATGTCGCGGAATTTCGGATGTTGTTTGTGCGTAGGGGAACAACAGAAGCATAATCACGAGAGGGCATTTTTTATATTGCTGAACTTCGGGTTTTGTATATAAAATCATGAGACATTGGGAAAAAGGACCAAGTAAACAGAAAGCGAAAGCATACGAGATTAAGGGGGGTTTGTTTGCTAATTTGTAAATTGTGGAAGTCCGGGTGCTAGTTGCACACGATGGAACAATGGAAACGCAATGTTAAACCCACCTATGCAGGAACCCGTGAGTCAAAAAGGGAAAGCAGAGAGAAAAAAGAAACTAGAAATTTTTCGAAAAACGAGTAATACACACTAAATATGTACTATAAAGTATGAGCATGAGATGTTATAGAGCATGTACGGATATCACAATCCATAGTTGGCCACTTTTTGGATAGCCGGTTCTCGGACTGGCGGGCTCTAAATTGGGCATCCATTGTTCCGTGGTTTACAAATAACATCCATAATTCCGCGATATACAAATTGGCCAGTGGACCCGCGGGCTAGCTCGGTCAACCTTTCACTCCTTTTGTTTCGTTTCATACAAACAATACTCGAAGTTCCGTGATATACAAATTGACAAACAAAATCCAGGGCTGTCAGCCTCAAGAGTGACATTTTTTACGGATTATAATCCCTATTAAGTATTTAACATTATCTAAAAATATTATTTTGAATACTAAATTATTAATATTAAATATTGATATTGTACAATTTAATTAGACAAGGAGGTTTGTACAATATGAAACGGGGAAGTTGTCGATCGGTCGGGCTGGTGATAGAAAAGTAAGTGAAATATGAATACGTGAATCTGCCAACTTTCTTACCAAGAATTTTTTCGAAAAAAATGAGTAATACATAAAATCTACTTTTAGAAAGTACGAACATGAGATTTTATAGAGCATGTACTGTTCCTGCATTCCATACTTAAGCCAATCTTTGGTTTGCGGGTTCTCAGGCTGACAGGCTCAAAACTGGGCCTCTATTGTTCTGTGACCTACAAATAGCACCCAAGAGATCCGCGATATACAAATGGATAGGCGGACTTGCCGCCTAGCTCGTTCAACATTGCATTTCTATTGTTCCGTGTCGTTCAAACAACACTCAGAGTTCCACCATATACAAAATCACAGATGGACTCCAGGGCTGGCGGGCTCAACCTTGCGATTATTTACAGATGATGATCCCTATCAACTATCTAACGCTACCTAAAAATATTATTTTCAATACTAAAGTATTAATATTAAATATTCATATTGTACGATTTGATTACATAAAATTATAAAAGGATGTGAAATATCTTATTTCAAAGAAAAACCCATGTATTCAGAAACTTGTATCCCAACATTTTTATATAATATGAAACAGACAAGAGGTTGGTCAGGCCACTAATATACAAATAGGTGGAAATCTGAACACGTGTATCCGTCAAGTTCTGCACCTAGAAAATTTTACAAGAAACGAGTTATACATACCAAATATGCACTTTTATAAAGTATGGACATGAGATTTTATGGAGCATGTACATAGCCCTCATTCCATACTTAGACACTTTTTGGATCGCGGGTTCTCAGGATGGTGGGCTCAAAATTGGGCCTCTGTTGTTCCGTGCCCTAAAAATAGCACCCAGAGTTCCACGATATACAAATTGACAAGTAGACTATTTGAATTTTAAGGGCCTCTTGTCGATGTATTAGCACAATTGGACTTGGGCCAGTTTATATTCATTTCTTACAATATCAACCAAAGAAGCGGTTGGTCCACCTGGTGATATAAAAGTAATTGAAATTTGAATTCGTGAATCCCCCAACTTTTGCAGCTAGAAGTTTTCTGAAAAATGAGTAATACATACTAAGTATGTACTCTTATAAGGTATGGACATGAGGCTTTTATAGAGCTTGCACGGATCTCGCATTCCATACTTGGCCACTTTTTCGATAGCGAGTTCTCGGTCTGATGGGCTCAAAACTGGGTCTCTATTGGTTTGTATCCTACAAATAGCACCCAGAGTCCCACGATATACAAATTGACAAGCGAACTTGCAGACTGGCTCGCTCAAGATTGCAGTTCTATTTTTCCGTGTCTTCTAAACAACATTAAGAGGAAACGAGCAATACATACTAAATATGTACTTCTAAAAAATATGGACATGAGATTTTATAGAGCATGTACGGATCCCTCATTCCATACTTAACCACTATTTGGATCATGGGTTCTCGGCCTAGTGGGTTCAAAATTGGGCCTATGTTGTTCCGTGCCCTACAAATAGCACCCACATTTCCGCTGATAGGCGGACTTGCGAGATATTTGAATTTTAAGGCCCTCATGTTGATGTCCTAGAAAATTTGGACTTGGGATAGTTTATATTTATTTAGTACAATATCAAACGGGGAAGCGGTCGGTCGGGTCGGTGATATAAAAGTAAGTGAAATCTGAAGTCGTGAATCCGCCAAGTTCCGCACCTAAAAGTTTTCAAAAAAATGAGTAATACATACTAAGTATGTACTCTTATAAAGTATGGACATGAAATTTTTATAGATCATGTACGAATCCTGCATTCCATACTTGGCCACTTTTTGGTTCGTGGGTTCTTGGGATGGGGGGCTGAAAATTGGACCTTTATTGTTTCGCACCCTACAAATAGCACCCACAATTCCGCGATATACAAATTGACAAGCGGACCTGCGGGCTGACTGACTCAACATTGCACTTCTATTGTTCCGTGTCCTCCAAACAACACTTGGTGTTCCACGATATGCAAATTTATAGATAGACTCCAGAGCTGGCGGGTTCAATATTGCCATTGTTCATGGATGGTAATCCCTATCAACTATTTAACATGATCTAAAAACATTATTTTCAACAATAAATTATTAAGGTGTAGGCTAAAGGGAAAACGATTTGGACCTTTGCCAGCCACCGCAGATTGGTTACTCCAACCACCGCCGATCCCTTATCCCGACAACTACATACACCGGTCGGTAGAGACTCTACTACCCCAAATGACGTTACCATTACCATTAGTTTGTGTAGTGCGCGTGGCCTCTCCATTTTTTAGCCAGCTGACATAGGGGAGATGCACTCGTTCCCTCCATCGTCCATTTCAAATTTTTTCAAAATCTCAACTCCCCCGCTCTTTTCGATGCCAGTTCTGGTCTATCCGAGCACAGAGAAAAGCAGAGAGCACAGAGAGATGCAACCAACATCACGTACGATTCACCGGGGAGCTCTGGGCATGCCAGGATTGAAGAGAGGCTCTCAAGGTGATTCATATAGAACATAAATGGAGATATATAAGCAGAGCGAATGAGAGAAAGAAAGTCATCAAAGTTCATTGAAGTTGAAGAAGGGCAAGCCAATCATTTAGCACTTGACAGTATTAGCAAACCGTGCTCTTTTGCATCTATATTTTCTTAGTCTTCCAAAGGAATTCGAGCCGCTTTCCAAACTGCTTAGGTCTATATAACAACATTTTTCTTCAAGAACGAGAACAGGAAACTCAATCTGAAATTTCCGTGCTATCGATTTTTGGGCTTATGGGAGTTTTGTGTTTGTGTCAGAAATGGATTGGATAGCTTCTAAACTCTCCAAGGTTTACCATTTCATTCGGACTGACCTTATCCTATGAATTGGCCTCGCAGGTGTTAACTCCTCAAATAAATTGGTGGATTTTATTTTCTTTTTAGATGATAGGTTGTGATCTAAATTTAATTTCTAAATTTCTGTAAATAGGTTAGAGAGTCTGTATTTTGCAAATAATCTCAAAAATAAATGTTGATTTTGGTTCGGTCAAGAAAAAGGAAAAATATCAGGTTTCGGTGGTTTAGGCGAGCCTCCAGTGTGCTCATTAACCACCAAAAGTGTTCATTTTCGGCAGATAAGGGGTCGAAGCAGAAGGCAAGTAACCACAGAAAGTGTTTGAACGGGAAAAATGAAAGCTCGTGCTTTCGCATGAGCTAGATGTCAAAAATCGATGCAATGATTAGAAATACAACTGTCAAAAGCTCGCCATGTGGGAGATGATGCACATTCGTGACGTCCATCCAAAAGGTCCGAAGCACCTGTGTCTTATCCATCGCATTGATCATTTCAAATCCACGCAGAGCGGTGATTGGCAGGTATGATTGCATGGAGCTACCCTTCATTTCAGTGGCAAGTACGTCAGCCATCATTACCAGGTCATTCCTTCATCTGAAAACTCGATGAGTTATAATGAATCGCGAAGATAGCTGAAGACAACCACAAGCTCGCGATTTTATCAACAAATTGTATTTTCAAAATCCTGATCCCGCTTTCTCTGGCAAGTGTCAAAGGGTCACCGAGTTCAACAAGTATCCCGAGTCAAGGAAACCTGGTCAGGATATTAGAGCCATTGCCTCCCGAACACCTTGTTTCCCACAGTTTCAGGCACATTCAGCATTGAGCCATGTCAAAAGCAAGTCCTGCCTTGAGATCCGAAGTGGATGGCATGTGGTATTTTGAAGCTCATCCGGAGGTAGCAAAGTGTTTTAAACAGACTGGAGTTTTCACATACTGTGAAAAATTGACAACCTTTCACCAACAAGTGGCCAAAGATTTTGCCCTCTCCTATGATGGAAGAATTGCTAAAATAGGCAGGGAGGAGATTATTATAGATGAAGCAACCATTGCTGAATACATAGGGTTATCCAGAATGGGGGATTGTTGGTTTAAAACCTCCTCACCTTCAAATGTCGAATTCAGGTCGTATTTGTTACCAGTGCATAAAGCTTTGACCTGGAAGAAGGATATTCCCATGTCCTATCTGGAACCAAGGTGGCAGTGCCTGTTGAGGGAAATTTTGGTATATATCACTTGTGAGGGGCGCTACAACAGGGTAATGTATTACCATTTTAAGTTGCTGAATAATTTCACAGGCAGAGAACACATAAACATGCCTTACTTCTTTCATAAAACCCTGACTAAGATGGCAAGACAGGTGAAAGCCCAGCCTTCTAAAGTTGTAAGCAGATTATCACATCAGGGGCTGATTACCCTTCTTGTGAAAGAAGATCTGCAGAGGAAGCAAATAGAGTGGGGTTTCTTTTTGTTTTGGATTGAGTTTCAAACAGAAAGACCTCCAGAGACAGAAGCTAAGAAGGCTAGAGGAAGAAATGCTCCTACTCCTAAGAGTAGTCACAGGAAAAGGAAAGGAATCTCAATACCCAGAGATCCTATAAAAGAATCCCCTAGCAAGAAGGGAGGAATCAAGAGGAAATTACAGTTTGAAGATAAAAACCCTGTCACAGGAAAAAACCTTCTCAATCTACCTTATAGTGACTCTGAATCAGAGCAGGGGATGGCAAAGAAACAGGACAACTTGCAGATCAAACAGGATGCAAAATTGAATTCAAATTTACCTCCATCAAATCCTCCAGAGACCCACAGGCAACCAAAAGCAGAAGCCTCCTCAAGCAGGCCTAAGAAAGGTAGAACACAGAAGATAAACAAGCTCCTACAAGAAATTTATGAGAGAGAAGTTCTGGAGAGGGTGATCAAAAAGGCCAACGCAGATCTCATTGACAGAAATACTGAACTGTTTAAAATGAATCAAACTCTTATAGAAAAACATGATAAAATCAAAGATAGAAACAAAGATTTGATCAGAGAAAATATGAAATTATACAGGCAGCTCAGGATTCTGAGGCTCAAGCTAAAGGAGTTTGAATCAGCTGAAGAGAAACAAACTGGGTTGGAAACTTTGGCCAATTTAGCCACAACTATAATGGATGTACCAGAACCCCCTACACAGTCAACAAAAGTTTGTAGGCCTGCATGAACCATGACTGCAGCATCTAAGAAAGCTTGAGCATTCAAAAGAGGAGCCAGGATAAACATTTTTGAAATTTTGAAATTTCTTCAAAGTTTAACTTTCGGTGGTTTAGGCGAGCCTACGATGTGCTCATTAACCACTGAAAAGAGGTGCTTTCGGTGGATAACTCACCCAGAAACTTTCCCAGATAACCACCGAAAGCCCGTGTGTCCATATTGGACGAGTTTTTACACATATCAAGGATTTTTGAGATGAAAAGATTTGATATCTTTGCGAATGAATGTCTAATGAATTATCAAGTCTAGCCCAACAGTTATTTTTGACAAATTGGAGAGAAAAGAGATATTTCAAAGGTTTATGGACAATTTTTTGAGACAGAAAATCAGGACACCCTGCCACTTCAGCAAATTCGACTTGGTCTCTATTTGAGAGTCATCATCTAGCCTTGGGAGGCTGTTCTACACTGCACCAACCATCAACAGAGAGAAATCTGGGATTGGCCTCATTTTGAGGAAACATCCCACTTCTTTTGCAACTGAATTTTGAGTTACTATTTTTAGTAGATTTGATCCTTGTTTTCACGATCTGAGAACTACTTTGTAATGCTATAAAACTTAAGATAGAAGATGAACCAAGGGGTTCGATTTTGGGTTCTACATGCTGCTACTGTAAGAGAAACCTATTCTTATTATATGAAAAATTTCAAGCTTCCTTCAGTTGTGTTGTCAGACTTCTCTTTTCTGTTCTCTGATATCTTATGAGTGAATGTTCTTTATTGATGCTTATTCAATCTGCATGTGACTGTCATCTCACTAATTGATTGGTTAAGTAGAGAATCATAAGTTATTTCCTTAGTTATTAAACACATTGTGCTTGTTTTATATGAGTATAGTCTGGTTCAATAGCTATTTTCTCCTCCATTTAATCAAACCTTGTCTGATTGCATTACTAGAAGGCCTTGTGAGATTTTATATTTCTAGACAGTCTTGAAAACACAGTCCAGTCCCTAGATATTCATCTTGATCCAAAAACCACATCAAATATTAAGAAAATATTTCCCAAAAAGAGTTAGTTACCAGGCATCTCCGACTTACATCCTAGGAGAGTTTCCTGGAGTGATAACAGCAGGGTTGAGATTGACAATACCACATGAGAGAATGAAATCACTATGAAAACAAATTTCTTTTGCCTTCTGAGTTTAATTCCTTAAGGTTAGGCATTTATATCTCACCCCGGTGCTTTTTTCTAGGTTTAGTTGAAATCTAAATTAATCTTTTTTCTACATGTAGGTTGACAGTGATAATAAACATGGAATTCCGTTAACAGTTTGTTGGCAGCCAATTCAATTTTTTCCATTGCCCTATAAGCTTCCTACACCTATGTCTTCTGAACTTCAAATTGTCGTCGCATTTTCCAAATAGACGATATTTTCATTCCTTGCGACATTTGCAAATTGGTCTCCATTTAGTTTTCACGACTGTAAGCGTGAAAACTCCTCCATCATTATTTGAACTGTCATGATCTTTGCATTGATATTTTGAGTGGCACTTACCTTTGGTTTATTATTAAGTGGCTGTAAGGATTTTCGAACTATGCCTATTTGCCTATTCTTACTTTGATTGCACAACTAGATTTTATTAAACTAGTAAGGCATTGAGCATGAAAATTTGTGTTTTTGAGACTTGCCTAGTCATTGAAATTACATAGGGGTCATGGTTTATTTTTGTTTATATATATATGATGTGATCCTTATTGTTATGGCTCTTGGCTTGTCGATTTTATAAATATCGATTATCACTATGTTTTAAAACTTTGATTACACACTTATACGATGGCGCATATTTAACTTTTGGGTTTGATTCCACGTTGAATGACAATGGTTTGAAATTTTACAATGGCGCATTGGTATATCATTCATCGTTTGATTTTTATGGTTGGCCGAATGATAAGGTTTTAAACTATGATATGATTGACTGAACAGAAGTTTAATTCGCCGGTTGTACTTTGCCATTACTATTTTGTATGGCGGTAAGTGATTCCACCACCCTCGCATGCGCACATTAATGCTTCCCCTTTGATCACTCATAGTGGTTAGACCGAATGACTCTGCTCCTGTGTGATGGTGTTTTCGAACCAAACCCTTACCATGTGCTCGCACCATGGCTCCAGTCATGAGGGCTGAACCGAATGGTAGCCAGGCTCTGTTGATGTTCGACAGTGCCCGTAGTGACCTTCGAGGACAATGGGTGGCTCTCGTTCATACAGAAATTTGATGGTTTTAACCTCTGCGTTGCCCGACAATTCGCATTGACCTTTGATGGCTATCGAGCCAAGGTCGACGATGTTCAATTGCAAATTGACGAGAAATTTGTAAGTCTTGCTACGGGTTTTCCTGTCACTGGACAACGATGGTCCAAGAATTACAAAGTGGAAGAGGTCCCTTAGACACTGCTTTTCCAGTCGCGTAAGGTCATATCCTGTGACAAAGGTTTACCCGTGACCATGCTAAAACAACGTTGGCATGATTTATTGATGATTATCAAACAGTTTATCACCTGTGAAGGTCGGTATGGGTTTGTTTTCTTACACCAACTTCGTTTGCTTATGGTTTTTATGGGTTATCAGCTCAATATGCCGTATTATTTGCATAGAAGCATGTTCAAAATGTCTAAGAAATACAAAAGGAACTAGGCTGATAGCAGCCTCTTTCACTGTGGGTTGGTTAAAATGATTGTTGTCTATCATTTGGGGTTACACAGAGACTATTGGAATGATTTCCTTGCTCGCAATGATTTTGAGGATTCGAATCCTCCACAGGTTGAAAAACCTGTGGTTACCGAGGACAAAACTATACCCCCGGTACCCTACAGTATTATGTTACCTAAACCCTTACCCGACTCACCTATCGACCTACCCCACTCTATGACCAAGGATGTCGAGACTGTTAAGCCTGTGGGAAAGAAGCCTAAAGCCAAGCCTACTGCAAACGCCAAAGGAAAAAAGAATGCCCGTTTAATCTCTCGAATGGCAAGGAACAAGCCGAAACCTCCTGTCGAACTAAACCCTATCGTGTTAAGTGAGGATTCCAACTTAGAAGTGGAGCGTTTCTTGGCTAGTGAATACCCCTATTCGGAAGGTTTGTGTGCCAAACCCTTGTATGACTTCGTGTCAAACCTACCACCTTGCTTGCAAAACGACCCTAACTACTCAGGCATTAAGCTGCCTTGTGAAACCCCCGGTCATTCATCAAAACCCTCTCCTTCTCTGGCTCAACCGACAGTGCCATCCTGTGATCAATGTAGCTCGTGGTTAGAGAGATATTATCTTGATGTGCCTATGCTACAGTCAAGAATTCACTCTTTGGAGGACCAGGTTGCACGGCTTACCAGTCAAAAGGCTAAATTGCAAGCCACTGATAAGAAACAGAGGACAACAGGCTCTATTTTGTTTAAAAATGTGGAGTCAGCTACAACGGTTGTGAATTCAAAGTTGGCATAGTTTGAGCAGCCTCACTAGTATGTTCTATCACTTGTTTATATAACGAATTCGAATTCTTGCAAATAGCTCTGATTACAGCTTGGATTTGCTCTGTCACATTATATGCATTATGTACATAGTTTTGTTTTGATTTCCCAGTTTAGCTTCGATTGGATTTTCTTCGATTCGATTGATTGTGGTATGGATTTGATTGGTTTGATTTAGCTTAAATTGGATACTCTGCTGTCAATTGAAGTCATTTGTATTTATTCTAAACACAAGATGTTTCTCGTATTTCAATTTTGAACACAATCAAGTTTCGATTCGAATTGATTATAATGTATACGATATGATTGGCAATAATGGTTAACCGTTGCGGTTTTATCTTCCATATGATTTTCGACCAACAAGGATACAATTTGGATTATGTTCAATATGTTTCTGTTTATATGCACCCAAATCGTGAATAGATACGAATCGTAACAGTTATACCCAGCCGGTTGATTTGCGTTGGTTTACTCCATCATGTTATCAGTTCAATTCATATTGTATTGAATATACTGTTTAAATTTGATTTGAGGAACGAAAGTGACTATATCCATGTTCACGATTTGTTTCTATATTTAAATCAGTCACGATTTGTTTCGATTGTTGCCCAGTTTACGATTATCACTTCTGTTGATCTGATGATGGTTGTGATCACTATTAATTGATCTTGTCTATTGACTGTGTAACGCTCAGCGATCGAAATCTATGGCGAATTTTGGTTGATGCTGTTATGAATGTTTTATTTAACCATAATCGTAACAGTCTTTCCATCTTTGTATTTAATTAAAACAACATGAATCTTATGCTACATTATTATAGCCATAACGAATGGATTATTATTGTGTTGGATTAGATCGTATCACACATGATATGACTCACTATTAATTTCATTTGATATGAAACAATCTTGTTACTGTTTGACCCGATTTTATGGTAAAAGAAAAACAGAGTATTCTTACCCCTGTTTTCGATTGAATCACTGTTGATTTTGTTTAATTTGAATGATGAAGTCATTTGAATCATTAGTGATCCATTTTTAATGTTTATTGAAAGAAAATTGGATTCAATTCTTTTAAAAAGATTTGATTTGATTTCTATTTGATCTTGTATGCTATTTTAGACTAGCTACAGAATCAGATGATTCTGTAGCTAAGTCTGTAAGATTAGATTTTTATTGTTTTGTTAATGAAATATCTTTCTAACTTGATATTTTTGGTCTATTGCAGATGAATTCGAAATTGCAATGGATTTGATGAGAAGTTAGGGGATATTTGAAATACTTCACTTGCATTTTAGTTTCCTAGTTTAGTTGATTTTGGGAAATGTCTCCCAGATTATGTAAAACAGTTTGATATTATCCACAGGGAGGTTTTACCCTGTGGAGAGACTTATAAATACCTATTATTTTTGTAATAATGATCATCCTCATTCGTGGGAGAACAAGGATATGGAGTTTTAATACAAACTGAGGCAGAATTTGGTGTTTTGTTACAGCTTTAGCTTCTCATTATATCAATATTTGTTTCATGTTGTGTATATCAATTTGTATTTGGTTAATGACTACTTTAGCTATCTTAATCATTTGCAAATGATATAATTTAATAATTGTAATCCATATCTGTTTTCTTTTAAGTGTTTAAAAAACATAGCAATTGCTTAATTCAGTTTGTGAATCACAGATTTCTCTTCTTCATAAGTTGAATTATAAAATATAAGTTTTTGCATAACAGGTTTCCCTTATTGCAAAGATTTATAAATCATAAAATTGTTATGATTTTTTTTATGTCTTGTTTGTCCTGTAAACAACTCAAAGAGAAGCACAGCCTATCGTTTACGAGAAGCCTTTTGGACTAACCGGTGCGAGTTTACTTCCTCCGACCAGCTTCGAATTCATCATACACAGGACAAATTAGGAGCATTTCCAGGTCAGTTTGTCATTTGTTTAGTATATTTATTACTAGTTGAATTTTGATATAAATTTAGTTAGATTTATAGGTAGAATTATTATATTAGATTGTTTAATTTCAGTAAATATATTAGATCGTTTAATTTCAGTAAGTTTTATTTATTTTTCATAAAATCATAAAATCAAAAATATATCTCTAGTTGTCTTAGGGCAGAAAGCACATGAGTTTTACAGGTTTTATTCAAATCTGCAAGTTGTGTATATTGTATATTTGTGAATAAATTGTAATTCAACTAGTGGTTAGACGGTTAATTAGTAGAGTTAGTGTAATAATAATTAGTAGAATAGTTAGAGTAGTTTGTATTTAGTTTTAGTTTAATTTAGTAATTTGTTTTAATTAGATTAGTGTATTAGTTTGTTTTATTAGTTTTATTAGTTTTAGTTAGTTTAGTTAGTTTTATTTGTTTTAGATAGATTAGTTAATTTAGATTAAGTTTTCTCTTTGGTTTTCTTATGATCTTAGAGCGGCCAACGGAGCCGTTAAACCCGTCAGGGTGGTTCATTCCAAACGGCTTGGGTTATTAGACAACCCCGGACCGGTTCCACTCTCTCAATTGACAGACAGACATATTTCGCCCGTCAACACAATTGTACAAGTGCTGACCGATTTGAATCTCTCAATTACAAAAGCTTACATAACTTCCGATGATGGTTCATGGACGGTAAGTTTTCTACCCCTTTCATCTTTGCCTGACTTCATCATATATGGTGTGCTTTCGAGGGGCATTTCTGAGACATTCTGTGATTTTTCTTTGAATACATGTAACACTGCAACTTTTGGCTGTGGCAGTATTTCATGTGATGAGATATCGAGATGGAAAGAAGCTAAAATGGGTGTATTCAGAAGGTATTGATAGTTTTTCATTAACCACTTTACCATTTTAAATAGTTAGCTATGATTCATTTACCTTTCAAGAGCCTACGTTCAACATAAATAACTAGCAGATCCATAACCATTGAATGTCAATTAATTTATGTATAATAGTTATTTCAATAGAGCACCTTGGCTGACTTCTATCAATTCCAGCTACTACTTCTAGATTGGCATATAGGCTCAAAATACATATGGGGTCAATATGTATCTGTGGAAAGACACAGAAAGTTACACCATTGCTTCTTCCCCTCTGCTCTTCAAATTCAAATAGCAGTAAGCTCTTGGATTCATTGTTTGTATGGTTTTTCTTTGCAAGGATATTCTGGAAACTTAATCAAGATAGGTGTTGAAGCCGTGTAAAACCCTGAAACCTCTCATTGCCGATAATCTCCAATTAAAGCCCGAATGCTTGGAGAAATGTTTGGAGAAAACTTACATCAAGGTTAAAATCGATGTATGAAACACTAAGGTTTGTACCTTTGTTTTTCTCTCTATCCTGTAAGATCAAATTGCTTCTGTTAGTGCATAATATTACAGCTTGCAGACACAGATACTATCTTCTATTGGCATTTGAATCTCATTAACTATGCTAGTTATATGCAGGTCCTGACAAATGGAAAATTCAAGAGCATATAGCACAGGGCAGTGAGTTCATGAAGTTCCACGCTCCAAGATACGATGTGGATATGGGT
>SNQJ01S0048678.1:47559-63762 GCA_010110895.2 Picea sitchensis
AAAAAAAAAAAAAAAAACCCTGTACTTTGTCCAAACTAACCCAATGGTCCCTTTATACTCATAAAAGACAGAACCTGAAGTAGATCTTTTTTTTTGTTTTGTCCAAATCCTCCTACAAAATCTGAATTATCTTAGACAAAAAACATTGAAACCACTGTAGGTGATACATGTGCCTCTAAGATACTGAAGCACCCAATTTCACTACTTTACCTGGATTTGTCATGTGACCACTGACAACAACAATTGCATGTGAAATGTTTGATACTTGAACATATCAAACCTTTCCATCGCATACTTTATACTTCCAACTAGCATACAATACATGATACATAACCTTTTCTTTCATATTACAAGGATATACACCTGAAGAAAAACAAATGGAAAGCCAAAGGGATATTTTTCGGTTTCACATTATTCATGCCAAATTTCCTGAGTATCTCTTTCCTTATACTACAACTTTGATAACCAAAGCTTACCATCTTTCCTGCCTCTACGTATTTCCATGCCCAAGATTTGTTTTGTTGCTCCTTTATCCTTCACCACGAACATCCTTGCCAACAGAGCCAACCTGTTGATCTTAACCATGCTTTTACTTCAAAAAACACATCGTCAGCAATCTAAACACCAAGATAATGAATGTACCATAAACACAATGGTTAAATTCATTTCTTATAAAACTTGGCTCACCATGAAGGAATCACCCATCTTGTACCAATGCCTGATGCACATTTCAGACCATACAATGACTACTTGATCTTGCAAACAAATTTTATGTTGCAATCTTGAACAAACCCTTCTGGTTGTTCGATATACATATCTCCTCATAGAAATCTCCATAAAAACTTGTCTTAGCATCTAGCTACAACAACTAGTGACAACGCTACATGAATAGAGAAAAGATTAACAACTGACGAGAACATTTCATGGAAATCAATGCCTTCCAAATACCTTTTCTACTATTAGTCATGATTTATTCCTTTCATCTTTTACTAGGTCTGATTTGAGAAGAAATCCATCAAACACTATCTTTGTTAATGACGATCTATATCCCTTGACATTGTCATTATAACCAAAAAATATCTACCTATTTGATCTAGATCCTACTTAGGATGTTGATGAGAGCATGAACATAACAATCAAGCAATCTCAAAAAACTGAGTAATCACAAGAGAAGACCTGTTCAATATACATCTTCCAGAATCTTCCAACCTTTTGCAACTAATGGTGACCGATTTTCCAGATAACACTTAACTGCTTTTGACCACAACTCATGTTGCAACTTGGCATTACTAAAGATGCCATTCGACCCCAAATGTCCTGCAATAATTTACAAAATTCCAAGGAATATGAACCTGCCTCCATCATGTGTTCTCAAACCCTTGATTTAACCTGTCAATACTTAAACACATCAGCCTTTCTATTGACCCAAATTTTTTACTAGGGCACCTTCAGTGCTCCACCTCAAACAGAGTATTCGAAACCTTGACCAAATCCAGCCAAGACTGCCAAATGATCTTTTCACTGCTCACCTCCAAGCCACTTTACAATGGAGTTTCATGACATGCATGACATGACTGAGCCCTTAAACATACTCCATGACATGCAATTCTATGGACACCATACCACAGGCAACCAATAATCATGGACCCGAAACCCACAACTGTAGACCTATGTACAAGGTTTTAATTCATGACTCATGCCCCGCACCCTTATTTAGTCTACCTAAATCTATGTCTATACTTTTCATAGGCTACTTAATAGAACTAGGGGTACGCATGCCTAACTAGGTCTTATAGAAATATGCCCAATTACATGTAACCAAAAAATACAACTCCATAAGAAAAAAATAGTTGCCATTTACATTTACATTTACCATCTTGTTGTCAATTCTACCACCTAAATCAAAATTCCACCTTTTACTCACCTTTTATTAAAAGGAAATTAAAATTCACCTTTACTTTAATTCCAAAGTAAATCCTCCACCTTTAATAAAAAAAAAAAAAGGTTTTAAACATTCACCTCGCGACCCTTTTAATAAAAAAAAAAAATCTTTTAATAAAATATTCACTTTAATTTTAATTCCTCCACCATTTTTGAATGTTTTAACATTCATCTCATGGCCCTTCAACTTTAAAAGTCAACCTTTTATAATTTAAACTTTCTTCAAAAGACCATACGCGAATATTTTTAAGGAGTCGTCGCACCTCTCATCATGGTTGGCCTGCAGACATTTAGAAGCCACCACACCTCACGGCATAGCTTGCCTGCCGAAATGTGAAAAATTACCCATGGATTCGTCGCACCTCCCACTATGGCTGGCCTGCGGAAATCTTGAATTTTACCCACGCGTTAAGTGTGCACTAGTGGCTGTCGCGACCTTCAAGAGGAGAGACCTGCGAAAATTTGGAGATTGACGTGCCCTCTATTTTAATTCAAAAACTTGATATTTACTGGTCTCACAGATCTCCAATGAGAAATCCTCTGATACCACTTGTTAGGATCTTTAAAGCCGCAGATTAATTCTACAACAGAAAACCAAAGAAAAAACATACACATATTCAATCACACAGGAGACATAGTTTACGTGGTAAAAACCTCCTTCACCTCATGAGGGAAACATCCACTGGACAATGGCAACGACATTCTTATTCTTCAATAAATCAAAGATTACAACCAGTACCCTAGAGAAGGCTTGAAGCCCCTTTCTCAATATTTGTCTCTCAGGCACACATATTTAAATAATTCTCCCATGGTTACAGTGAAACTAATTCATTAATTATACATTCTAACTTAGATTGCCTTATCTCAACCAAAAGCTGAATAATAGGATCTAGATCCACATCCTGTGGGGATTTGTTGTCACCATTTCAACACCAACAAAGAATTAAAACATCCAACGATGAGTTCTTGGTGTCTACCAGTTGTGTGAGGCTAGTAGGTTTGTTTGGGTGAGTGTAATCAACCCACAGAGGTTCAACTCACCCCAGGAAATGGAATGACAATCCAAGTGAAGGGAATTCACCCCCAATTAAGTGCAAAAACATCTGAGAGGATTGTAAATTCACCAGGCAGAAAAATCATGAGAGAAATGATGTTGTATGGCTTTGAGGTAAGAGAAAATTGATTTAGAGAGAGGAAGTTTGATTCATCAAATATGGATTGCTAAAATTAAGCGTTGAGAATGGAAACTCAGCTAAGAGTTTGCAACAAATCTTTTCTAATAGTCATAGATCTCATATTTTGAAGGTAATCTGATGGTGGGCATTCCGGAGCTGTTGGAACCCATACCATATAACAAACAAAACATTTTTTACTTATGAATTGTCAAACAAAATCTGAAACTCATCATGCTAACCCATTAACAAAATTTATAGCAACCCATTAAACACTTCAAATAGAAGCAATACCTCCACACTGCAGAGATAATTGACTTCTCAACTCATTAACTACTCGAGAATTTAAAATTCTACAACATAACCATTAAAATGCCTATGTAGATTCAATAAGCTCCAATGCAATTTAACACAACAACATCCACAACACAAAGAGAAAAACCCCTGCACACGAAGACATCATTTACCTTTAAAACCCAAATGGGAAAACCAGCTTCAAATGGGGCTCAGTCTCTTTATTTTGGCAATCCCCGATACAATCTTTCATGCTCTCTATGTGTGTTCCTCCCTTGGCCAAAAGACCCATTGAAAATGAGAGTGAATGAGGAAATAGGGAGAGATGGAGGTTAGGGGGAAGGCCAATAGTAATGTCCCTTCAATTCCCATTCCTCATCCTTCTCTCCTATTGAATTTTGTAATTACATTTTTAAAGACTTTCACATTTACATTGCTTTACAAAGCTTGCTAAACTTCATTAATTGTCGAATTTCTTTGTAGGTGCTGAGTCTTACTCCCATTCATTGGTTTGGATTTGTTTCAGATCATTTTAGGAATCATTTTAAGAATAAAGTGGGTTAAGTTCTTACATTTCATGATGCTATGAATTTGGTTGTTCCTAACTATGTATTATATGAAAACATAGTTATATGCAAAAAGTTTTCATACAAGGCAGTGGGATGACTTATATTTAACTTCAACTTATAAAAATTTCTATCCTTAGGAATAGATATGTGGCTTAGAGGGCTTGTTTATTTGGGCACGTTTATATTGAATGCACATGGGAAAATTGAAAATGGTTCAGTAATGGGGATTTTGTTGAGAAGATAAAATGTGATCATCTTTAAATATTATGTTAAATCAAGAATCCAGCAGTAAACTTGCAACAATAAGCTCTAATGAATTAAAATTCATCCTACTTATGCAAATAAATATTAGATCCTAAAGTTACCTTTAGGACCTCCCCACAATTCAGTCATCCATATTAGTGTTATGCATCTCCTTGTAAGACTAATGATTCCCTTCCATGTATTGAAGGTATTATCCCCTATCCTATTATGTATGTTTGCAATGATATAAATGTTTAGGATTCTACTTTGACTCTAGTGAAGTACAACTATTGTACTCTCATATATCCGTAATGTTCTAACGATAAATGGGAAATGAAAAAATTGTAATCATTCGCTTCTAAATGTTTTAGGAATGAGTGAGAAGTGAGTATGTTACACTCTTTTGGTTCAAAATGTTTGTCACGCAACATATTGTTTTACTTGTGGTTATTATGTGACTTAATATGTACATGAACCCATCCAATTTGATTATCTTCCTATCTTGCTTTACATTTTTTCTTGAATTGTCTAAGCTTATGCACGATTATAAAGATTGACCTGGTTTCCTTTATTGCCACATTATTTTCTTTGCACTTTTCAATTGCTCCAATGGTTTTATTTACCACCCTACCAATTTCAATGTAGGTTTCTCTTTCTACATACACCTCATTTAATTCATATATTTTCTAGCTTGTGTCAATCATGTTAACACACATGATGAAGAAATACTCAATAGTCTAAAGTATGAAAATCAGGCTTGCAACATTTAGAACAAGGGCATCGTAAGCAACCTTATTTATTTTTTGTTAGGCTATATTTATTTATGGGTTTACTAAATTATCTTGTGGCCATTTAATTTCTATTTAAAAGTGACAAATTTTTTATGTTATATAAACCGTGACTTGGTGGTTTCTTAGATGAGAAGAATGTGGAATTGCAAGCTCGACTTCTTTATTATCATGTTGTAGGTGTCTCATTTAATGAAGTGTAGGAAATATAAATCCTTTAGAAGATGTGAACATGAATTCTTTGTCGCAGTAATTTCAAGAGATATCAAGAATGCATTTTGGACCATTGACTTCCTACTTTGACAAGCCATTTGTTATTCCATTCAATTATTTGAAAATATGGCTGGATAAAATGACAAACTTGAGAAACTAGGCCTTGACCTGAGCTATGAGATTGAGTTATTCCAATGTTGTTATTTCTAACTTTCCATGTTACCCATCCAACAACATGTTGGATAGTTGGTTTTCATTAATGTCAACAAACAGTGGTTTTCATTGATGGCAACACTGATGGCATGGGAACACTCATGCTCATGTTCATGCTCCCCTATGACCATCGCTCCCCATGTGTCCCTGCATCTATTCTCTCTCTCTGTTTCCAAGCATATGTTATTTCTCTCCCCCTTTGACATCAATGGAAAAGGGTAATTTTCCTTGGGGTTGCTTCCACTGTAAATGTAGATGAACCTGCACAGATAAGATCTAGCTAGAAAAAATACACACACAGTTTGCAAAGAAATGAGAAAAGAGTGAAATAGGAGGGAAATAATAGAATAATTCTATTAACTTTATTCCACACTCAAAGAGTGAATAATTTATAATATATATAGGCTACATGAGTAACTAATGCACCATAGTAGTGATCTAGAGAGATCTAGATACTCACTGAAAGACACTGGAGTGAACTTCTACCTATTCCTAGTTAACTAATCCATGCAATCATTAGTTAACTAAGACACATGTGTGGAAGTGAGAGAAACAGATGCAACTTCTGGTGATAAAACTGAGTTTTACATGCATGAGTGACTTCCACTAGTCTAACTGAGTGTAACTGACTCTGAACTGAAGAGGAACGCCCTATTTTGTAAGGGAATATTCTCTAGAGAGAATTTTCTCATATAAGGAATCTATAGATTTTAACATTGTACAATATTTACTGCAAACATATTTTCAGTAAAAGAACAGAAAAGATACAATGGAAAATACAAACATTACACATATATTTTTCCCCTGGAAACCCAAACTGGGAAAACCAGCATATTCTATATTCATTCATCGTGTTACATTTTTTACAATACAATATACATACAGGAGCCAACGACATCCAAAACCCTAACCCAATGACTTGGATTATTCAACAACCCTAATTCCTTAACCGGAAATAGAAAAACATCGGAAAAAACCATGTGCCGAAAAACCACCTAAATATGTGACACGTTTCCCAAGGCAGAAAAACATTTCTCGGGGGCGCTGCCCGTGAACCTGCGTGCCCGGTGAAACACAGACACTACTAGTCGTGCAAAGAATATAAGACATACACAATAGAATTGTTCTCAACATTGGATGATAAAACTTAGAAAAATAATTATAGTTGAGTGTGTAATATCTCCGAGAGGAATTCAAATTATTCTCAGAAAATATCATAATTGAATCTAATGTGTGTGACCGCCTTTTGTCTCTCGATATGCATGAGTGTTGCTCCTGAGGTGCATCCAAACATTTTTTCATGTGACTCTTGAGATGCATGCAAACGTTTTTGCATGTGACGCTTGAGATGCTTGCATGATATCTTCTGTATGAAATTCAGAAAACAAATCTGAAATAGAGTAGACATCATTTGCAATTAATGGAACAAAACTTTGTGCAGATACTTGTGTAGAAGGCTCTTAAAAATGACATGATTGATCTTCCAATGGATTTTCTACATGCTCTATCTTGTCAACATTTTACATGCAGTCTTCCTTATTCCCAAATAGAACCTCCAATCAGGTCCATAATTCATTTGGAGTTGAGTCTTGTGATTCATCATATACTTGATGGAAAAGTTCAGGAGAAATAGACAAGCATATATATCCTATGGCCATATCTTGTATATTGAGAAAGTCATTTTTCTCATCAACGGAATTAGGCTCTACTTCCATTGCCATAGTTATTTGGTACAAGCCTCTGCATCTGAGATGAAGCATAATTTTGGCTTCCACTCTAAATAGTTATGAGGCGTGAGAAGTATTTCTGATGAATAATCCATCTTATCTGCATTCTTCAATCTTTAATACCTGCAAAATGAGTCTGGTGTGTTTTTTTCCTAGCAATCTGTCGGCTCTGATAGCATGTAAATGTGGATGAACCTACACATATAAGATCTAGCAAGAAAAAATACATACACAGTTTACAGAGAAATGAGAAAAGAGAGAAACAAGAGAAAAATAATGGAATAATTCTATTAACTGTATTCCACACTCAAAGAGTGAATAATTTACAATAGATATAGGCTACATGAGTAACCAATGAGCCATAGTAGTGATCTAGAGAGATACAGATACTCACTAACAGACATTGGAGTGAACTGCCACCTATTCCTAGTTAAATTATTTATGAAATCATCAATTAATTGAGACACATGTGTGGAAGTGAGAGAGACGCATGCAACTGTTGGTGATAAAACTGAGGTTTCCATGCATGAGTGACTTCCACTAGTATAACTAAGTGTAACTGAGTGTAACTAACTCTGAAATGAATAGGAATTCCCTATTTTGTAGGGTAATATTCTCTAGAGAGAATATTCACATATAAGGAATCATTCTCAACATTGGACGATAAAATAATTATAGGTGAGTGTGTAATATCTCCAACACCCTCTAACTACAAGCCTCTTCTTTCTCTTCATGGTGCTTCCTCGTGTAAATATTTGATGTATATGAAAATCATTCAAAATATTATTTACTTGGATTCTTCAAGTATTCTACTTCTCTCCCCTTGACTTACTATGTCTGATGCCATGTGGATCACTATGGGGCATAAACTACTCCAAATTTTAGTTGAAGATACTCAAATCTCTCCCTCATAAGAGGTTTAGTGAAGATATTTGCAATCTGCTTTTTTTTCCCAATGTATTGTAGCTTGATGTTATTCTCTGTAACCTATTCCTGTAGAAAGTGAAACTTGATCATAATGTGCTTCGTCTTGGAATGCATTACTAGATTCTTGGAGATACTGATAGCATTGGTGTTATCATAGAGTATCAGAATAGGATCGTCATATTCCACCTGTATATCCTGCAAGGTCTACTTCATCCAGAGAACTTGAGTGCAACATGTTGTTGATGCAATATATTTTTCTTCTATCGTGGACACAGATAGTGTTGATTGTTTCTTTCTCAGCCATGATATCAGACACTAACCTAAGTAGAAAGTTGTTCCACTTGTACATCTTGTATCGTCAATGCTACCTGCCCAATCTGAATATGTGTAGGCGACCAAATATATTTCATTCCCTTTTGGATACCATAATCCAAAATCTTGTATTTCTCTGAGATATGTGAATATTCTTTTTACTGCCATAACATGTGTTTCTTTCTATGCTTCTTGAAATATCACAACCTATCCAACTACTTGCATCATGTTCGGTCTTTCTTTTGTCACATAGAGTAAGATGCCAATCATTTATCTGTAGATTATTTTATTTGCATCCTTAGATTCATCATCCTTCCTCAACTTGCATCTGTTCTGCATAGGAGTACTTATGGGTTTGCAGTATTCCATTCCAAATTTATTTAGCATTTCTCTGATGTACTTGGTCTGGTAGATGAAAATACCTATATCACGCTGACATATATGTAGTCCCATAAATAAATTCAAATCACCGAGCAAATACATTTTGAACTCATTCTACATGTCTTTGGAAAACCTTTGACTCATCCTGGCATCATCGCTCCCAAAGATAATATCATCTACATAAACTTCAATTATCAGTATATTGTCTCGATCCACTTTTATGTAGATATTCTTATCTTCATTTCCCTTCCTGAATCCTTATTGTTGTAGATACATATCCAACCTTGAATACCATGCTCTGGGGGGTTGCTTGAGTGCATACAATGCTTTCTTTAGCCTGCAAACATAATCTTCCCTTTTTGTTAGTAGAAACCCTTTAGGTTGTTCGATGTAGACTTATTCTTCTAATTATCCATTTAGAAATATTTATTTTACATCCATCTGATACACCTTGATTGTTTTGGAACATGCATAGGCTAAGATCAATATGATTTCTTCCATCCTAGAAACTGGGGAAAAGGTTTCTTCAAAATCTACACCTTCAATATGAGAATATCCTTTGCATACTAACCTTGATTTGTTTATGGTTGCCTATCCATCCTCATTTAATTTGTTCCTAAAAACCCACTATGTACCAATCACATTCTTGTTCTCCTGCCTTCGAACCAATTCCCATGTGTAATTCTTCTCTATCTGATCCAATTCTTCATCCATAGCCTTGACCTAGTTTTCATCATTGTTGGCTTCTTCAAAATTGCTTGGTTCAACTGTGGATAATAGTGTTAGATGGATTTGTGTTCCGGTGAAAGTATTATTCTTTGGGTTTGAACTACTGCATCTTTATTCCCAATAATTTTTTCTGGTGAATTATTTTTCTGCACTCGTTGGCTAGTTGTCTTAGGAGGTATTTGTTTCTCATATTCCTCTTTCTCTGCTTTCAGTTTCTCTTCTTCTTATTATTCTTCTACTTCTTCGTCTATCTATTCTTCTTTTAGATATTCTTCTTCATCCTACTCTTTTGAACCATTGCTTCCTTCTTTGATCTTCTGTATATCTATCTCATCAATCATTACATTGATGTTTTCCATGATTATGTTGATTCTTGGACTGAAGAAGTTATATGTTTTTCTTTTGCTTGAATACCCAACTAGTATGTCATTATCAACTCGAGAGGCAAATTTTCTAATTCTTCCATATTCTCTTTTGATACAACATTTTCTTCTAAACACTCTAAAATACTTCACATTTGTCAGTCTTCCTTTCCATAATTCGTAGGGATTATTATCACTATTACTTCTAAGAATTCCCAAGTTCAAGATATGAACCATTGTATGTACTACTTGTTCCCAAAATATATCACTCAACTTGGAATCTTTCAACATGGTTCTAGCCATTTTATATAATGTTGTGTTCTTCCTTTCGACAACTCCATTTTGTTTAGGTATCCTGGTTGTTGAGAACTGTTTTTTTATTTCATGGTTGCCACAAAAATACATGAAATATTTTCATGTAAAATCTCCTCCATTGTCTGATCTCAAACACTTGATTTTCGAATCCATCTCGGTTTCAACCATCTCTTTGTATATCTTGAAGTGTTTGAATGCCTCTGACTTCTTCCTGAGAAATCAAACTGCACTCATTCTTGTGTATTCAACAACTAGTAGCATAAAATATTGTTTTCCATTTAATCCCTTTGTTCTTGTGGTTCCACAAGGGTCAGTGTGTACAATCACCAATGGTTTTGTTGTGGAGCACTCTTTTGATTTGAACTTGGTCCTAATTTGTTTTCCTTGTAGACAATGCTCACATAGAGTATTAGCTAGTTATGAGATCTCAGACATTTCTTTCATTTCTTCCTTTCTGTTGGTTTTGACAACAGTTTCAAAGTTCATGTGACCCATTCTTTTGTTCCAGAGCCAACTTTCATTTACTTTTCCTAAGAAACATATTTCCCTTCCAATTTCATTTAGTACATATATGTTGTTTGGGGTTCTTCTAGCTATAGCCACCAATTTTCCTGATCCTTGTTTCCTTATCTCACATTTTTCTGAGTGAAATGAAAGTGGGTGTACTTGATCACACATTTGACTTACACTTAGAAGATTTTGCTTCATATCTTCGGCCAGTAGAACATTTTCTGCCTTGGAATATTTGATTCCAATATTAATTGTGCCTCTACCTATAATTCTAGTTGAGTTATCATTTCCAAACAAAATTGATCCATCTCGTTCCTTCTTCAGGGTCAGAAACCTGTTCTTGTCACCTGCCATATGCTTTAAACATACGTTGTGAACATACCACCCACTTTTCTTGTGTTTTTCCTATAAAGCAAGCGAGAATTCTTCGATGTTGAATTGATATTGCTTCCTCCTCCATATCCTTTATGGTTCATGTTTGATATTCTACTTTGGTTCCCTTGGAGGAACAATCAGCCTACAATCTTTGGCCATGTGTCTAAAACGATTGCACTTGTAGCACTATACTTCATTACTTAGTAAACCAAAAATGTTGTAATTTTTGCTATGTGATTCATTTGACTTTATAGGATAGCTATTGTTCTAATAGCCTTCATAATTGCTTATATTCTTTGCATAGGCTCTACAGTTTCCAACTTTGTGTCCAAAATTGTTACAAGAATAACATAAACCAAGAAAAATAGTTTGATACCTGGATGTAAGAAATATTTTGAATGGTGTTTCTCTTCTAAAGCCTTCTTCCTCTTGAGATGTTGTTGATTGATGATTATGTGTTCTGAATCTTTCAGGTGGTCCAGTTCCTCTATGATTTTCTTCTTGAGTCTTGAACATGTATCCCTCTTTCTTGACAGTTCCTCTTACTATTTTTTCATAGATGCTTTGCTCTGCTTCTTGTTCTTTCATCTTGAAGCTCGAACCTTTCTCAGTCTGCATCTGGTTGTATCCTAGCCTAGACCTATCATAGTATGTCCTTTGACTTCTGATGATCTCATCCAATATCTTGGTGTTATTCTTCTGCATATATTTAGACTTGGGAAGATATTTTCTTAAGGTGACTATTTCTACTTCCAAGCTTTCAATCATCTTCTCCTTATATTCTAACTGATTTCTGACTGTTTCTTCAATCCTTCTGTCTTATTCTACCTGGATTTTTAACTTTGTGATTACTTGCTTGATTTATTATCCGTTGGAATTTTGATATCCTTCTTTCTTATTTAATTCAGCCTTGAGTGACTTGATTTTTTTTATTTCTTTCTCTAGTTCTTCTAAGACACTGATTAATTATGATCTGAGATCGACTTCTCCTTCTTCTTCAGAATCCTCTTCATCATTATCTACTTCCATGAAGAGTACTCTTTCTGAATCATTGTCACTATCATCATCCTCATTTGATGAGGACTATCTTCCTTTGAGTAGAAGATTTATATTTCCTTGCCCCATCCTACCTCCCTAAAATATAAATGTAGACCAAACTGTCACTACCGTTGATATTTTCACTGCCTCTGATAATCAACCTGTTATCAACCTGTCACTATCACATCAACATGTAATTGATCATCAACCTGTAACCTATCACTGTCACATCAACATGTAACTGATCAACCTATAACCTATCACTATCTCTGTCACTAATATTTCAACCATATATGCTCATATAAACCATATCTTCTCATATAAACCACATCAACGTTAAGTATCCAAACCATGTACCACAATGTACCTCAAAAATGCATCATACCATATACCATAAGATATACCTCAAATATATGCCAATGTCATAAATATGTGCCTCTAACAATGAACCATAACCACCATAAACAATGTACCAAGGATATGTCTCAAGCATGTATCAATGATACCAAAACATGGACCTCAACCATATGCAACCATAAACCAAAAGGGCCTCCAAGACATTCCTCAAGCATGTGCCATATCATCCATGATAAACAGACATAAAAAAATACCTTTGATCCTGTAGACACTTTGTTTTATCAGATAACAAATGCGTAAACGAACCTAGGCATCAACAATATGGTACAAGCATCACTTCACACCCTTTCACAATCTTTTCACAGATCTGTGACTCCCTTCACTACTACCCGCGGATATCCTCACTTTTCTCCATTGCAGCCTGCGTACATCCACGCCCTTCTGACCTATAACTCGTTAATACTCAAAAACTAGGGTTACTCACATTTCCTGCAACTCAAGACTTTCACTTTTGAATTTCCTTCGCACCCTCAGACTTACTACCTCAGACTCAACCTCAAATTCTCCAATATACCAAAATTTCTTCACAAGATAGATAATCAATAGAGATGTGTGTGAATGTGATTATGAGAGACTCCTTGAGGTTTATTTATACTTTTTCTAAGTACCCTCTTTCCTTACTTTATGGGTTTCTTGTTACAACCACTTAACCCTTTCATTAATTCTGTAGTAACCAACTAGGGGCTTCATAACCCATCTTTGGGAATTCCAACTTCATGACCTCATAACTCCTCAACCGTGAGGAACCACGTGGCGTACCACCTAACAACAGAAACAGTACGACAAGGAATATCAATCCATGAGTGAGTTACCTTCATTTGCATTGTCCTTCGTGACCTTTTTTCTTGATCAACTATGGATCCCATGACCACACCTTCGGAGCTTTATGTAGACTTCTTCAAAGCATATTTCCATGAGGGCCATTCTTAGAGCTATGCCATAAGGGGACCACTTTGGAGACTTCTCCAAATACACCCATCACATTTGTTGACATCAATGACAATCGGAACTGGTATGACTAGGACTATCCATCCATGAGTGTTTTACATGCATTTACACTTTCCTTCATGACCTTTTTCCTTGATCAACTATGGGTCTCATCACCACACCTTCGAGAATTTATGTAGACTTCTTCAAAGCGTCTTCTTGTGAGGGCCATGCTTAGAGCTACGCCATAAGGGGACCACTTTGGATATTTCTCCAAATACACCCATAACATATGTTGACATCAATATTGATGGAATGGGAACACTCATGATCCCCCTGTGACCATCGATCCCCCTGTCTCCATGCATCTTTTCTCTCTCTCTATTTCCAAACATTTGTTCTTTCTCTCCCCCCTTAACATCAATGGAAAAGGTTAATTCTCCTTGGGGATTCTCCCCCTACCTAAAAGCCTCTTCTTTCTCTTCATTGTGTGGTAGGATGGGGCAAGGAAAGGGGGTTTTAGCCTCCTTTCGGTTAGTGCCGAAGAACTCAGGGAGTTGGAGATTCCTTCAGGTTGGAGCCTGAAAATCAGGGGGTTGTAGCCTCCTTCCTTTTGGAGCCAGAGGATTCAGGGATTTGTAGCTTCCTTTAGGTTGGATCTTGTAAATAGAGGGTCATAGCCCCCTTCCAGTTGTATCTAGAGAAATGGCAAGTTGGTGCTTCCAATGAATGTATTATTTTGATATATAAGAAAATAATTATGTGGTTTTATCCCATTTGGGTTTCCATGCAAATTCTGGTGAACTATGTTTCTGTGGATCTCTATTATTCTATGTTGATTTATACTACTCATTATATATCGATGATATATTGTTGATGAAATTAATGGTTACATATTGATCCAGTATATTTTCATCCAAGTGACTTATAAAGAATTGCATTAAATGAGAATAAATTAAAGTGCACCATTAAATAAGGAAAATCTCAATAATGAAGAGACATAAGCATCAAATCTGAACACAAAAAACTTGATAACAGAGTCTGTCCCTGGTGGACTACGTCTTCGAGTCCTGCTCTCAAATGGATAGGCCATTTTATTAACTCAGCAAAAGAATTTGGCAAAATACATAAGTATACCTCATTCTGGAATCAAGATACAAAACCTTTGCTCAAATTTGAAAATAGATAACACCATTGAATTTGTGGCATTGAATTACCCAAAAATGACTGTCTCCATGCCTCAATCTGACTCTGGCACTCTTAGGCCCAAGAGAAACTCAGTCTCGGTTTATGTGCTCTACAACCTGCAATAAATTCTAAGAAATTCCTTGTAAAGCATGTTGGTCGTACCCTCACGTGCCTCCCCCCTTCAGCACTGGGCAGATTCAATTTTTAAATAAAATTCACAGCTTTGTAATCAACGGAAGGCCATTGGCCTAGTGGTTGGCAGAGCATGTGTTAAGGCGTAGATAGAGGGGGAGGTACCGAGATCAAGCCCATGAGCCTCCCCTTTTGGGTTTTATATATATATATATACACTCGTGGTTCCCAAACTTTGGCATAGGTTTGGATATGTCCGTTGGCGCCAAATTTGGCGGGGTTTCTCTGGATTTGGTGGACCCGCCAAAACTTTTTATATTTTTTTGGGAATTTTGTTCTTAGGCCGTCATTGGGAATTTTCCCACTGCCACGTGGCAGCCAACTATTGGGCCATTTCAACCAACTGTACAGTCACCTACCAAGTAAGCATATGGTTTGCCACCTCAGCTGCCACATCATCCTACCACGCCAACCACCATGTCACCATACGGTCTTCCACATGGCTATATGGAATTCCACGTGGCGCATTTTTACTGGTACACGAAATGACCCAAAAATTCCAAAAATGGGTAACACGTGGCAATCTCTAGTGCTTTCAAGTCACCATGTTGAAGTCATGTTGATGTCAACATGACACGTGTCACCTTTTGCATGTGCCACATATGTTGTACGAATGATGGCATCATTTGTACTGATGTTGATGTCAATAGTATGGATGTTGACTCATCCCCTGCTGACTAGGCTAGGTTGACCAAACTTTGACCACAAATATATTTCAATCCGTAACTTCGTTTGACGAGTCATTTGCATTGTTGGAAATCTTGTGATGCACTCTTCGTGATGATGTCACTTTCACTGAGTTTGGAGAATTTTGAATTTTTTCCCTTTCTCTGTCTGTTGAGGCCATTATGAGCTTCCCGATTTTCTTCTGTGAGTTCTGAGTTGTCCTTAGTCTTCTCTGGATCCTTTTTGGATCAGGCCTTCCCAATGAGAGATTTTTGGACCACCAAAAGATTTCATCAATCTGTTAACTCCCAAAATGAAACCGTTTTTTCGGTTGAATTTTGTAGGGAATACCATGGTTATTGGTCGCGTCCTAGAGCTACTTTTGTGTTTTTTATAGCTGAGGAAATTTTTGAATTTGGTTCAGTGAAGAAAATGGCGAAATATCATATTTCGGTGGTTTGGGCGAGCCTCCAGCGTGCTTATTAACCACCGAAAGTATTCAGTTTCATCAGATAAGTGGTCGATTCGAAAGGCAAGAAACCACTGAAAAGGTTTGAACGAGAAAAAAGAAGGCTCGTGCTTTCGCACGAGCCAGATGTCAAAATTCGTTGCAATGATGAGAAGTTCAAACCGCCGAAAGCTCGCGTTGTGGGAGGTGATGCTCGTTCGTGGGGTTCAACCGAAAGGTTCTAAACACCTGCGTA